>PVHP010003501.1:46815-78176 GCA_004024765.1 Zapus hudsonius
GGATCTGTGAAATGGGGCCAGTCTTTTCTTAAACTTCCCCTGGATCTGTTACTTTAACAAATACTTTCCTCCCCAAACTGTGCCTGGTTTGGAGATTCATCCCAGCAGCGTGAGTCTGACTATGACACTAACAAAGTCTGTTTATTGTAATTTAGCATTTTGCTTATTCTCAAGGATGGCTCTGGCTTGTTATTCCATACTTGCTATTGGCCTGCCTGCTCCCTTCCAGATGCATTCTCCACCCCTCTCTGCCATAGTCTAATGAGAGGTGGGCCCCATGGACTTCCTGGCCCTGGCTGCCTTCCCTCTGGCTTCTATTGGACTTGGCCAACATTCAGAAGCCAGTGGGCAGGAGGACAGAGAAAAGTTATTTCTCCTCTGTCTTACCCTTCCTCAGAACAAAATACTCCTGTAGGAGCTTCATGCATGTAGAACCAATGGCTCTGGCTAGAGTCCCTGCCTCCCAGCTGCCCCTCACTGAGCTCTGTAACACTACTGTTTCTTTCCCTGGCCCCTGAGTCCTTGTGGAGGAAATAGCCTCTCTCTGTGGATGCCTAAACTCTGGATGCCTCTGTTACTTTAACCTTTCTCTTACTTCTGTAAACAATTTTTACATTTCTTAATTTTAGCTAAGATAATTGCCTATGCAACCATATCTCAAAAAGAGAGGACCCCTACTTAATATTTTTCAGGTCCCTCTGCAGTGCTTTCCTAGCTTGTCACAGTCTTCCAATTCCACCAGCGTACTTGGTCCCCACATGACTCTGTAAGACAGGCAAGTCGGTTTGTCCATATTGTACACATAAGTGAGACAACCAAGGCTAAGTCATTTGTGCAAAGTCACAGAGGCAGTTAGCTACTTCTTCCAAGAAGAAAGAAAGCCACTGAATAGTAACACAAAAACATGCTCTGAAAGTAGAATACTTTAATTCTTTTTTCCTTCTTTATCTCAAATTTCTTGAGAAGGTGAAAGGAGATAGAAGCAAAGTACAAAAGGGAGCTGGGCCTTAGGGAGAAGTGGGGCAATTTCTCAATGACAGCAGAGCACCTGTCTACAGGTGCAGTAGCTTGAAAGAGCTGTCTGAGAGAATGACCTGCTTTTTTCCTGCTATATATCATCAGCTGGGCAAGCAGAGATTAGAGAGAGGGGAAGGAAGGCGTTCAAAGTCATCTCAAAAAGTGGGGATGCGAATCTTTACAGTCAGGAAAACAGAGTTGGATTGTGCGGGGCCAATGTACACCAGTTTTTTGAGCTTTGTGGTAAAAGGACTGAAGCCATCAGGCAAGCTCAGCCTTGTGTGCAAACACACATCTCTCAACAAGGTTTAGCTTCTCTGGTATGTTGCCGTTTTTGCTAGCTGTTTACCTCAGAGACTGGGAAATGAAGTTAGGAACTTTGATGTTCCTAACTTTGATGAGGAGTGGCCGCAGTGTTAGAATGTAGACTCCAGGTGAAGAGGAAGTGATGACGGGGAAAGTAAGGATGGTGAAAACACTAGCAGAGCCAAGGATTGTTGATTTCAGTGAGGTAGTAGTTTTAAGTCAATCAGCTGAAAGGATGAAAGTTTGAGCCTGAAGTCAGAAATTCGGATGACCATGTTACCCCCCCCAGGTCTTATTCTTGTTTTCATGCTCAGTGATCAGTACAATGTTTGGCATAAGGCCAGCAGCACCTGATCCAACCAAGTATGCAAGAGGATGAGTTCTCAGGCTTGGCAGAAGCTAAGTTGCAGAGAGTGAGAGACATCTTGTCTCTGCTCTCCATCTAGCACATAAACACATTGCCAATCGCCTTTTCCACCATCCTCCCTCCCTCCTTGTATTCTCTCTCTCATGTCTCAGCCCCTTCTCTCCCCAAGCAGCACTGACTTGCTCACTTGCTCCCCATTTCCCCAAAAACTCTTCCTCTTCCTGGTGCTCTGTCTCTGCTGATGTACCTACCAAGTTTTCAGTACAACTTTTCTGAGGTCTGTTAGCCAAAAGAGCAGCCATTTTCTCCCATACCCATGGTTTATCATCGGTGTCACAGTGGTAGCACTTTGTTCATTTTGTTTTAATGACTGACATTAGTTGTCTGTGCTTGGCCACAAGCTCCTGGAAGGAAGTTTTTCAGTCTAACACTGTTTTGTAGGCTCCAAGCTGCTTAGCATATAACAGAAACTCTGTAACCCTTTGCTGGATAGATAAATGACTAAATGGAGTTCTTCAAAACTGTTTAATCAAATGATAAATCAACCAAGCTTAAATGCTGGGTGAAGAAAATGATAGAACTAATAGATAGTGAGCTTTGCTCGAACTTACAGGATCAAAGTCAGTCCTTATATTTGGTAGCAGAGATGGAAATTGAAACTCCTGCATCAGAATCAGTCCACTGGGTGAACATTCACCTGTTGGTGGGAGAAGAAGACTTAGCACTGTGCCCCTCCATATTTCCTCAGCTGCTTTAAGGTTTCCTGCCACAATGGTTGCTCAGGATACTAAAATTGATCATGAGAGCAATAAAGAATCACAGCTCACATTTGTAAAATGTTGAAATGTTATGCCTCACACTTACTGATCCACTTTATTCCCACAAATACTGCTGTTTGATTTGTCAAGCCCATTTTTATAGGCCAAACAGCCACAAATATTTTATGTCATTTGTAGAAGGTTACACAACTAATAACCAGTCAGTTGCAAATCATTTGAATCTAAATATAGTATCCAAAATATTATATACATATATGTAAATATATGCATATATAATAAAAATAGCATATATAAGTAATATATGCATATATAATTAATATAATATATTCTCCAAAAATCTTCTCCTTTAGGTGCTTCTTTAAAGCAACCTTGAGCTCTCCCAGGAGTGGCTATTATTCTGAATTTCATTCCAGAGCACTGAGTAATGGCTGACAAACCCAGGGTCTTGGGCCTCTTGTCCCACAACTGGGGCATCTTCAGTGCAGACACAGTACTCCTATGGTAGCAAGAACATGCAGGACCCCTCCAGAGTTTGATGTGGCGCTCTCATTCTTCATTGGTAATAGGACCTAAACCTTGGGTTACAGTGTGATCAAGTGAAAACAAGCTCATTTTTTTGGGTAACTTCACACATAAAGTGGACCACATATGAGACCATGAGACCAAGTCATCATGAGGACAGGGTTAAGGAGAACATCCCAGCCTTCTGAATTAAGAGGGTCATGGGGTACGACTCTACTGATAGACTTTTTGTGGGAAAAAGCAAACTTCAAATGAAAAGTGGGACATAGTAAGCTCCCTTTGCTGCCTCAATATCTTCTCCCTGAACTCTTAAAACAGGGGAGTCTTCCATCCTTACTCTGTTGATGCCTCTACCTCTACCCTTTGATAGATTCTCCTTCAGTTTGATCAGTCATTCAAGTTACCTGACTTTAAATTCTTTGTATAAGCTGGTCGTTCCTAAGCATACAACTCTGACCTACAGATTTCTTTCTTCGCTCTTGAATGCCAGCTCAACTTCCCTCTCATTATCTCTACCTGGATGGCCAGTAGAGTGACTACATATTTTGGACCATCTATCTTAGTTGGACTAGATGTTCATAGATAACACTTACTGTCCCAGCATGATGTGAATGGTGTCTCCTCTTCTCCACACACAAAAGTTTTCAGGAGGCTGGGAAGATCGCTCAGTGGTTACAGGCACTTGCTTGCAAAGCCTGCCTGCCTGGGTTAGATTCTCCAATACCCACATTAAAGCCAGACACACAAATATCATATGTGTCTGGAGATTGTTTGCAGTGGTAAGAGGCCCTGGCATGCCCACACTCTCTCCTCCATTACAATGCAAGTATCACTAGGGCCTGGATATTTTTGTCTCTTTTGTTCAATGGTGTGGCCCAAGTGCCTAGAAGCATCTCTGGAGCATAATAATATCTCGGTAAATAATTTTTGAATGAATTTATTTTGGTCCCAACAATACTATGTCATTTGTCCCAAGTTAAGAAGGAAATATTAGGAGACTGTATTACGTAGTGATGTCATCTTATCAAATGAAAAATAAATGGTATCCCAGAGGGAAGAGTTGATATGCATTTTAAAAAGCAGCGGTAGGAAAGAGCCATTGCAGGGTGACTGAGAGGATAAGCATGTTGAACTCAAGAGAATTTTTCTCCATTGCTCAGAATTTTATTGACACCTAGAGGGGCAATTACATTCCATCAACCATTAACATCCACCAGATTAATGCCTATTAGAATATTAATTTCATTTACAGTTTATTTATCAATTTGTTTTGATTTTGTAGTTGTATAGAAACTAATATCCACAATAAGTTTTGTAGATGTTTATTCATCATTTAAGTTAAAACACACAAACACACATACATACTTTCAGTGAGTCCTACAGATCCCTAGAAATTTTTCTTTCTTTTTAAAAGGCTTATGTAGAATTAACATTTAATATTTTGTTGAAAACACCATAATAAAACCTCATTCTTTGTGTGATAAAAAGAAAGTTTAAAAAAGAATTAACATTTGAAAGTAGGATATGTCTTGACTTTTAAAGGCTGTGTGAGAATGACCTCAGCCTCTCACCTGTCCAGATATGAGGCAAATTGGACTCATTGATAATTCTGTCTTCCAGGTCAGCCAGGCTCATTACCACCCTCATCTCCTGCAGCTCCATGATTTGTATCATTAGTCCCCAAGCATAATTAAGTGTTCGCTCTCTGCCAAGAATGTGGAGCATGCAAACAGGAAGACAGCAAAGTAATACCTTTACATAAATACATTCTAGTCAGTACAATGCTCTGACACACACACACCCTCTGGCAGGAATGTCAGAGGTGGGAGGCAACATTCCCAAGGATTAACTCAAAGTCAATGTATGTTATATGTCATGTATGTTATATGTCAAAGTCTAGAACTCAACTCCCAATTTTTAACCCTTCGTTCTCTAAATGATACCTTCTATCTTCTTTCAACACACATTTGTCTCCGTTTTCTTTATTTATTTTGTTTTTCTGTTCTTTTGTTTGTTTTTGTTTCTTGAGGTAGGGTCTCACTCTAGCATAAACTGACCTGGAATTCATTATGTAGTTTCAGGCTGGTCTTGAACTCACTGCAATCAATCCCCCTCTTGAGTGCTGGGATTAAAGACACGTGCCACCACACCCAGACATTTGTCTCCTTTTTACTCCTTCCCTCACCTCTTGATTTCTCCAAGCTTACTAATGCCTTCCTCCTTCTGTGTAGGAGGATCACAAAACAAGAGCAATGTTTCTCATACATGTGAGTCCCTTTCCTTTCCTTTTCCATGAACGTGTGAATACTCAGAAGCATAGAACCAGGGCCAATGGTAGTAATGTGACATCAAGCCCAGAGGGATCAGTATTCCCAGGTCATGCTAAGAAAGGTCAGATTGGGGATCAGAAAGGATGGATATGATGTCTGCTTGGCTTCTAATAGCATCACCTGGCAGATGGAACAACACTACACTCTTGTGTGTTATCCAACCCTCAGTGTATGTGATGTTACAAATGCCACCTGCCGTCTGGACACAGTGTCATGCACACCCTCAGGGCATCCCACCAGATCAGATTCTTCCTGGCTTTGGCTAGTGCCAATCCTGGCATCCAGGAAAGACTTACAAGGCCCAGGAAACCCTATTTAGCTTGGATTTAATGTTTGTATGTCTGCAGTTACAAGCACATTGTCAGGCAGCCAGATAAGGCCTTGTGCTGTTTCCGTCACAGGCTGTTCAAAATGTCTACAGGTTTGCTGTTTCTCTCCTACTAAAAAATTGAAACTTTATACACATCAGCCTGGATGGATTTTTTTTTCCTGAATAGTACTTTACATTCAAATAGCCCTTTTATTTTCAAACTTTCATGGGCACGTTGGTACGTTCATCTCCATTTACGAGATGAGACAGTTCTGATGATAAGATTCTAAATTACAAGGGTATTTCCAAATAATGATGGGATAAGCAAAACACTTCCACTGAAAAGTCCAACCCTAAAGACAGAGAGAGTAGAGGGCATGGGACAGACAATCAGAACTGTTGGGTTTACAGGTGTAAATAAAATAACATCTAGTGATTTGAATAGCATGGTCCAGTACAGAGTGCCTGATTTCTTTTTTATTTAATATCTTTATTATGAATAAGTATATACATGGTATGAGCAAATCTTGAGACTGTGTACCCATTTCCCTCCTCTCTGTCCCCTATCCACTGGAGTCCTTCCTCGGTGTTCATACTGGATCTGTCCATAGGTTAGGGAGTTATGAACTGCACCAGAGGTAACCAGTTTTTCTTTTTTTTCCTCTTCCCCCTTTTGTGCATTGTTGCTGAGGGGGCATTGTCTCTGGATATTCTCCCCCACCATAGCTCTTACAATCTTTCCACCCCTACACTTCTACTCAGTTCTCTGAGTCATGGTGGGTGAGCCTTAAGTCTGCTTTATTGTTGACATCTTAAGTATCTCTGGACCCTGATTTGTGTTGGGTATCATTGGTGTCTGTTTCCATTGACTTTTCATGGGTTATCAGACTTGCTGTGGTGAATGGTCTCCTATTTGTCTTGTCACTTTCTCATAGGTTTCATTTGGACCCTGTATGAAGGCCAGGGGTGGTTTGTCTTCTGCCAGGATGTCAGCCGTCACCCCATGTATTGTTAGTAGAATTGGGTTGTCCTTAGCTCTCTCACTGCCTTCTGAAAAATACAATCAGAATCTCCATCACAGAGTGAGATCAATATAGGTTAAAAGAGACAAACCTTGCTATTTTGGCTAGCTTCTAATCAGTGTAGCCTCTCTATAGCTCTCTGGTAGTGGAAATTGCCCCGAGGGGCCTAGGTACTTGGTCCCCACAAGATTTTGCCGTGGATCCCAGCTCTAGTTAAAGGTTTCTTGTCACTAAGTGAATCTCTTAACTAATCAGTCAGCTGTTGATTACCCTCCTAGGTTTAGCACCACTATTGCACAGATGAGCATTTCTTGACTTGCTGGTCTCTTCCATACAGCCATGTGTTTAGCATTCATCTTTTATTATTATTTTTATTATTAAGTAGAAACTTTGTATGAATAACTCATGTGTTGGCACCTCCATTTCCCTCCTCCCTGCCCCCATTCCATTGTAGGCCCTCCTAACCAGAAATGCTGGTATGCTCTATGTAAGTTGAGGGCTATATGATGTGTGAACAGCAGTCATTGGGGTGAGGGGCATTGCCTCTAGATATTCCCCCACCATGGCTCCTACAATCATTCCACCACCTCTTTCACAAAGTTCTCTGAACCATGGTGGGTGAGTTTTAAGTCTACTTTAGTGTTGAGTTCTTAACAACTTCTAGATTTCTGCATTGGAAAGTTTTTTTTTATTGTTCATAAGGTATTACATTATTTAATGGGAAACAATGAATTGTTATCCCCAGTTCCCCAATGCCTCTCTTCCCCATCCCCAATCAGCTGGATATCCTCTTCCGTGAGCAGTCTGGATCAGTCCTTGGGGCAGGGGACCATGGATAGCCTAGTAGTCAGCCCGGTTCCACCTGCCCTAGTATACTGTTACTAGGGGGAGCATGCCTCTGAATATTCTCCCCCACCACAGCTCTCACAATCTTTCTGCACCCTCTTCCACTCAGTTCCCTGAGTCATGGTGGGTGAGTACTAAGACTGCTTTGTTGTTGAGAACTAAGGGGGTCTCTGTACTTCTGCTTTATGTTGTGTCAATAATCATTGGTGTTTATTATGAATTGAGCTTCTATAAACATAGTTGCACAAATGTCTCTCTCCTGAGCAGTAACATCTTGCAGATAGATGCCTAGTAGAGGGATAGCTGGGTCCATTGGTAGCTCTATGCCCATTCTGTTGATGAGTCTCCACAGTGCTTTCCAAAGCGGTTGAACAAACCTGCAATCCCACCAGCAGTGAATGAGGGTTCCTTTTTCCCCACATTCTCACCAGCAATTATTGTTATTGGTAGAAAGAAGTGAGAGGTTATGAATGAGGGGTAAGGGATTGGGGAGGGGAATGGCTTAAGCATGAGGCTAAACCAAAATGGGTTCAAAATCATAAAATCCTTACAAGCATATTGCAATCAATTGAGCAAGTAGTGGGCACGTCTGGCAAGAGGGGCCATGAATAGTAGGGAAGAGAGTCTAAGCCTATGAAAAATTGATCAGTCTGACAACCCCTGGTCCCAGTCACTGGTTCCTTCTCTCACTGAGCTATTGACCAAAGTGACCCATGAGGTTCCAAAAACAAGATAGGATTCTGTCAAAGCTCTTGAATGCCCACCCTAGGCCTGAGGCAAAAACCCTGCTGCTGAAGAAACCACAGAATGCCTTTGATCAGCATTGAGAGACCCTTTGAGGACCGGAATGGTAACCAGCCCCCAGATGGTAGTTACTGTAGTGCTGGAAGGCACTGCATAAGCTGCCAGGGGAAGCTGGTCAATGAAAGCTGGAGAAAACAGAGACCACTGGCATGAAACAGTCTGCTGCCGTGAGTAGGCTGACTACACCTCCTACTGGGAGAGAACAGAGAACCAAGAAAGGAGCACTTGTGCAATGGAGGTGCCAAAGCCTGGGGGAGGCAATCAACAGCTTTTAAATTTGGCCAAATATTCCACTGAGTGAGGGGGAGCCCTTAACTGGAACTGGAGACTTAGGGTGTTATGTACTGGGAGCCAGACTCTTGGGCCCCCAATGAGAGATGCACTATGTGAGCAACTGAAAGAGAGGCTACTAAAAATAGAATCTAGCTAATTCAGAAATGTGTATCTCAGTTAACCTATACTGATCTCACTCTCCGATGGAGATTCTGTTTGTATCTTTCAGAATGCAGCGAGAGAGCTGTGGCTCATCCAACCCTACCAACAGCCTTAATACTCACCCACCATGACTCAGGGAACTGAGCAGAAGAGGGGGCAGAAAGATTTTTAGAGCCTTGGTGGGGGTATATCCAAAGTCATGGCCCCCCTCAGTAACAGCACACTAGGGCCAGTGGAGCTAGGATGACTCCTAGGCTATCCATGGTCCCTAGCCCCAGGGACTCATCCAGACTTCCTATGGAGGAGGATATCCAGCTGATTGGGGATGGGAAAGAGGGGCATTGGGGGAACTGGGAATAACAACTCATTGTTTGCCCATTAAATAATGTAACTCATTATGGACAATAAAAAAAAAAAAACAAGAAAATCATTGGTGTCTGTCTCACTGGCTTATCCTGTGTTGACTGAATGGCTGTGGGTCCCTTGTTCATCCCATCATTCTCTGTGGGGTTCCATATGGATCTTCCATGGTAGGTCTGGTGTGCCTCATCTCTTGCCAGGATGTCAGCTGTTGGCCTGTGGTTGATTGGTAGGCCTATGTAGGTGATGAGTTTCTTTTCTCTCGCTGCTCTAAGTACTCTCTCTTTACCCTCAATGCTTGGAATTGTAACTAAGCTATGTCTTGGAGAGTTCCTCCTTGGATCCAATTTGTTTGGGGTCCTGCATATCTCTTTTAGACATACAGGATTATCTCTTGACAGGTATGGAAAGTTTTCTTGAATAATTCTGTTGAAAATATTTTCTATGCCCCTAGCCTGGTTTTCTTCTCCTTCTGGGATTCCCATGATCCTGAGATTATGTCTTTTTATGATATCCCCACATTTCCCTTGAGTCTTGTTCACTTGCTCTTTTGAATTTCATCAAGTTTCTGATTTCTCTCAAATTCTCCTCTGTTTTGTCTTCCATGTCTGAGATTCTGTTTTCCCAATGATTGATTCTGTTGGTGAGAGATTCTAGGGATGTTCTTATTATTTCAATATGGTTTTTTTTTCTGAAATTTCTTTTTGGGTTGCTTCTGTCATCCTGTTGAGATGTGTTTTCAATTCAAGATTTGATTTAATTACTTCTTCCTGACACTCATTCTTATATTTGCACATGTCTTCGGTTAATTTGGAAAGCTGGTTTTTGATACCTTCAGTTTGCTGGTTTGCCTTATTTTCCATCAATTCTCTTTTTAGGTCCATTTGATTTTCCTCTACTATATTAAGCCTCGTGGCAAAGCTTGCAAGTACTCTTTCCATGATCAACATGAAGTTATCCTTAGGATCTGTGCCAGTATGATGAGGGTTTAGTGTCATGTCATCCTGTGCCTGCATCTGCTCTTTCTCTCTCTTGTAGCATTATTGTTGTCATTTGGTGTGGTTTCCTTAGCTGGTGTAATATTCTTGTGTTGAGGTCTGCCCATTTCGATTCCATTTGGGGTGACTGTAGACAGCCTTTGAGCTGCCTACACCTCACTAATGTGGACGGGGAGTACACTGGGCTCCACGGGTAGGGTTGGGCACTCACTTGTTTAATCTGTGAATGTGTGTGCCCTCAGATCACTGGCTGGGCTTTGATGGTGATACTGATGGTAACCTGTTGGTTGGGGTGTGGGGTTGTGGGGACTAGGTAGGAGGAGGGTGGGGTGACAAGTCCTATGTAGTCTGCTGGGGGGTGTAGGGTCACTCAGGGACTAGGTAAAACGGGGGGAGGGGGCCAGCTGTCTGTCACGGGCTGCCCAGGGAGTAGTTATGGCATTGGGAAACCATGGAAAACAGCCTGCGAGACAGGAGCAGTTGCTGGCGGGTGCATGGAGAAGCCGCAGAAACTGGGGTTCAGGGATACCTCAGGGACTGGTGCTCAGGGAGTATGCAGGGTTGGTGGGCAGGGATACTGTGGGGAGCCGGTGCTGAGCAAGGGTAGGCGGGCAGGGAAACCGCAGGCTTGAGGAAGCTGCAGGGTTCGGTGGGCAGGAAAAATCATGGAGGAAGAGAGAAAAAGAAAAGGGAAGAGAAAAAAGAGAAAAAAAGAAAAAGAAAAAACTGGGGGGGGCGGCGAGGGTGGGAAAAAACATGAAGGAGGCTGGGTGGGGAAGTCAAAGGTTGGCAGGCGAGAAGAAAGAAAACGAAGAAAAGAGAGAGAGACAAGGTGAGCTTGGTGGAAAAACATGAGGGAAGCCAGCAGAGGCCACAGGAAAGCTGAGGGTCTGCAGGCAGGAAAAGAAAAAAATATAGAAATAAAAATTAAAATTAAAGAGGAAAGAGACGCAGAGGCCGAGAGTGGGGAAGAAACATGGGGGAAGCTGGCAGAGGCCGCAGGAAAGTCTCAGGCAGTCGGCAGGCTGAGGCCACTCAAGTGGGGCCTGCTGGCTGGGGTGCTGCCAGATGACTCACTACCTCAGGTGAGTGCTGGTCCTCGATAGCAGCTTCCAGTCGTGAGGATCCTATGTCAGGAGGTGTCTGGCGCCAAGAGCATGGCTGCAGCTTGTATCCACGACCTGGATCCCTACTGGAAACACTAACCCTTGTTCCCCGAGGGACAAGGTGTGTCTGCTAGTTGGCCATCTTGAACTGGAAGTCCATGTTTAGCATTCTTGTGACAACTGTCTATATTGTATATTGGTGGTCTCTGCTTTCTCCAAATATCACTGACCAACTTCCCCTGGCAGCTCATGCAACACCTTCCAGTGCTACACTCTGGGTCCGTGGGTTAGTTAGGGAGTTGCAGCCCATATCAACTCCCCGTTTGCCCACGGGGCTGGGTGAGCAGAGGCTTGGAATAGCTGTGAGCCGAACAAAAGATGAGACTCTCGGGAGAACAAGGCAGTGGGCAGTTCTCATTTTATTGTATAGATAGCAGTTGTTTATATAGAGAAAAGTCAGAGGTAGAAGCATAGGAAGCAAGACCTGTGAGCATCTCATGAGTTTGATTGGTAGGGGCCAGTATCCTTTGGATACCTATTTTGCATAGATAAATTGAGGGGGCCACGTGACTCTATACATGGATATGTATAGAATTGTGATGTCAGCAGAGGAAATGTAACCTTATTGTTTAGGTTTGTTATTGCAGCTGGACTAAGTTAGGCTTTGAACTGCTTGCTTATCTCAGGGCACAGCTGTGGCCTGCCTGGGGGCTGGAGTTTTCAGGATTGCTAAGATTTATAGGGGCCCTCAGACTTTGCCTCAACTTCCTTATCAGAAGGAGACAGTCCCAGAAGCCTGCCAGACTCAGCAAAATCCTACATCCTCTAAGTCCCATTAGCAGGGTCCTACACTACACATGCTACCATCTGGGAGCTGGTTACCATTCTGGATCTAGCAGGATCTCTTGGTGTTTTTTGATGACACTCTGTGATTTCTTCAGCAATAGGGTCTTTTAGGCCTTGGGCAGGTATTCAAGAGCTTTGACAGAAGTCTGTCACGTTTTGGTGATCTCATAGGTCTCTTTGATCAACAGCTCAGTGAGGGAAGGAACCAATAACTGGGACAGGGAGAGGCCTGAGTAATTATTCTTGAGGTTAGGCTTCTTCCCATTCTATTCTTGGTCTCTCATACCAGGTGGTGCCCACATCTTCCTCAGGAGCTTACTGTATTAAAGCTAGGGTTTATGGTGTCAATTCATTATTAGTTTAGTTTATTGTATGAATCACCTCATTCCTCCCCCTCCCAATGCTTCCCATCCCCTTTTACAGTCTCTCCAAAATGACATAATGAAATTTAAAGAAAAATGGATGGACTTGAAGCAGATCGTTCTTAGAGACCTGACACAAGAGCAGATAGCCAAGTGTGGCGTATATTCCCTCATATGTGGTTCCTAACCAGGTTAAGCCTGAACAGTAAGTGTCTAATTTCAAAAGGATACCATAGCATCCACTATTCTCTCTGGTTTGGGTATGGTTTGAGTATATCTACTCCCTTCCTTGGGGGGAAGTATTAGAAGACTGGTCCCTAGAGTGAGAATAAGATAGATAAACGTCCCTCCTATAAGAGGAGTCTACTGAGGGGTCCTAAAATCACTATGGGTGTGCTGTCAGAAGGGATTAGCATAATTCTCATGAGACCCAAAGTTGTAACAAAAAGAGCAAGACTGGCCCCTCCCTGTTCTCTGGCTTCTTATATGACCATGTGATCATTGTCCCATACAGGCATAGTTTCCATTGTGAGGCCATCCACCATGACATCCTCTTCGAAGCCAAGCCTGTACAGTCATCATACCTCCAGAACTATGAGCTAAATAAGCCTCTTTTCTTTAGACATTACCAAGCCCTAGGCATTTTGTTGTAGAAACATAAAAGAGACAAATATACTATTTCATTTTATTTAACACCATAACAGCTCTGGGTGGTAAAGTGGAACATATAAGATTACCCCACAGTTTTACAGAGAAAACCTTGAGGGGCCAGCCAGCAAGGTGATCTGTTTAAACAATGCAGACAAGAGGAAAAGCCCTTAGTGCTTAGCATCAGTTTAGAATTTTGATTCTATCTTATCAGCAATGTCATTGGGTCAGGAGTTTTTCCAACAGTAAATGATGATACTATGTTTGGAGTTTTGGTGGAAACTAGTGTGAAACAGCTAGCATAGTGCCTGGCTCAGAATGAATAGTTGTTAGAACTCATATTTCATGGTGAACCACCTCCAGAAATGACCTTGTCAATAAGTCCACTATTTTCAACCAGGGGGAAGGCAGTGCACAAAGACCTCTAACAGAATCCCACCAAACAGAACTCCCAAACCACATCGGCACCCTATAGTAGGAAAGGGTGGGGCAATGGGGACGTGGGCAGGGGTAAACAGGTACAACCAAGCTAAGGCCAATGGGACATCTTCAGCAACTTCCCTTCCAACAGAATTTGCCTGCCATAAAATTCTTGCCTTACCACAGGGACCTTTCTGTGAGTTGAATGCATATCACCTGGGCTTTACTTTAGTTTTCCTTATTTCTTTTCACATCTTACTTCACTCTTTATAGGTCTCTGTCTGCTCATCCACAGGGTGACATCTGAGAGGGCTGGCGAAATTGGTGTTCTCAAGATTCATTCTATTAGGAAGAGACTTTAGAGTCATTGAATCCTCCGCAGAAGCTGTGGTGCTGTCAGGACTGAGATCAGCAGGGATGCTGGTGTTGGCCTTGAAGAGCTCACCTTCCAGATGAGATATGGATAAGTTCATCATTATTCAAGGATACTGGCTCACTATAGATAACTGGGACTGATAAACCTTTGTAAAAGAGACTATTTGGAGACACTGTGCTGCTGTTAATGAGTTCAGATTCTGTCCTGTAAATTTTATAAATGATATCTGATCTGACTCTGACAATAGCCTTGCAATTGTTATTTCCTATGTTCTAGCTGAAGCTAGTGAGGTTTGGGGAGGCTAAGTAGCTTATCTAAGGTCAGATAGCTGATCAGCAAAGCTATCTTCAGCCCAGATCCATCCTATCTATTAGATTATCCCTGGAAGAATGAAAAATGGCAGTGGATAAAGATAGGTGTTCTAGACCCAAGAGATCAGAAGCAGGGCTACCTAAACATCTAAATGAACTCAGGGACTTTCTGCACAGTTCCACTCAGATTGCTTTGTCCAGGTTGATCTCTGCTCTTTCCTGACCTGACACACACAGAACCTTGGCTACCTGATCCTTTTCTACCACAGCTGCCAAGAACACAGGCTCTTTAGTCAGCACTCTGACCTCCATGTGCATGAACACATATGTCCATGCATACCTGTCACAGTCAGCCACACACTACTGGGATGAATGTCTAAACCAGGCAGTTATTGCAGGAAAGTATTTATTGAAGCTACAGATCCAGGGGAAGTTCCATAATGGTGAAAGAGGCTGGCCCCCTTTCACAGGTTCAAACAGAGAGAGAGAGAGAGAGAGAGAGAGAGAGAGAGAGAGAGAGAGAACCCCATTACCAGCATCACACACACAATAGTAAACAGGCAGAGGGGTAGGGAAGAGATTTTCTCTCCCTTTATATAGCGTTAGGCAAGGTCTTTTAATGCTGTCCCAGACTTGTTGACTTCTTGAGTCTCTGGAATTTCCTTCCTGCATTGCCCTCCCAGAAAGGGATGTTCATTTCTAGTTTCTCTGAGCTTCTTTACATCCTGCCCCCCTACTGAGAGGCTGCCTTCCTGTAAACATCCTCAGAGACCCACCCAAGATTACTAAAAAGGTCAAGTTGACAACAAAACTTAACCATCACAATACCCATATACACACATACACACAAGCAAATATGAATACCCAAATATATGTGCACCCTCACAAATACACACACACACACACACAGTGTAGTAGCTGTTCAGTGTTACTTTGAAGCCTCAATTCACTCTTGTATTTAGCTCAATGCCTGCTATCCACTGGCATATAGGTTGAAATGATTACTTTTACTTCCTAGAGAAAACTCCATTTCCAACCATCTTTCTCTCACCATGCCCTAAGAACCTCGTGCACTTCATCTTCATGCTTTTGCTCAGGGTTCCCATCAATTGAGTTGCTGTCTACACTTGCTGTCTTGTTTCACTTAGTAGAATTTGTCACAGCAGCCTGCACACACCAAGCTCTCAGTTACTATGTTACTAATACTACAAAATACATGGTAAGGTAGAGTTTATCCAAAATGCAATTAAACACACCATACACACACATACACACTAATGCACACATGCACACACACAAAGAAGAAATTTTTACGGCATAATATTTGTAGGTTGACTGCAAGATGCAAAACTGGGTTCCAAACTAAAGAAAATTTAATTTTTATCCTCTACAGTAAAAATATGGTATATCGCATATGGTAACACATTAAAATTTTATATAATATATTCATTGCATCCTCCATCTTTTCTATGAAAGAGAGTGTTAACTATGTTAAGGATGTTAGCTATGTTAACTATGATTCATAAAGATTATATAAGAGCTTGGACTTATAATTGGGAATGTTTTAGCATTCATATTTCAACTTGAACTTTGCCACCTGCCTTCCTGACATCAGCTTTCATTCATTCAAATTTCTTCTCCAGTGTCAGCATCATGTTTCAAGTTATTTCAATTTGAACCCAGTCAAAGCCAGAGACAGCAGCTAGCAACACTGTCTACAGAAAGCCCTGAAGCAACAGAAAAACATAATAGGACTCGGGGTGTGGCTTAGCGGTGAGGCCTAGCCGACAGTATGCTATGGGTTGGATCTCCTGCACCAAGAAGAGGGTAGAGGGTCCACAAAGAGGGGGAAGGACCAAAGAGAGAAGGAGGAAGAGGAAGAAGAGACCTATGGGCCTCATGCATCCCCTGCCATGATAGGTGGAGACTGACTGTGGCTCCGCCCATGAAAGAGATAGTGCCCTCCAAAGGAAAGACATGTGAATCTAGGCATTAACTTCTGTACACTGGGAGATTTCTGTTACAACTGAATGGTATTCAACTACAAAGTGGAAAATGAAATACTATCACTTATGCCAACATGGATGAGCATGAAGAATAGTATGTTGCAAAATAGGCCATCCACAGAAAAAGACCAACTAATAGCACACACACATGGATCTAGACCTGATAACGATCATAGCTGGTCAGGATAGAGTGGTGGTGATTGGAGGCTGGTCCTTAGGAACAAGGGTACAGCTATGAGGAAGAGTCCATTTTGGTACCCTTTGCATAGCTACTAACAATGCATTGTAAATTTCAAAATAGCTAAAAGAGAGAATTTTGAATTTTTAACCACAAAAATGCTAAATATTTAAGGTAATTGACATTCCAGTCCCTGATCAGATCACTGCATAATGAGGGAGAAGACAGACTCCAGCAGGATCCCCAGGGAGGAGAGAGGCTCCAGAAGTGTCTCTGAGGAAGGAGAGAGGCTCCAGAAGTGTCCCTGAGGAAGGAAAGAGGCTCAAGGTGCATCTCTGAGGGAAGCCCAAGTTAGCTATAGAGCACAGGGACAATGGCCAGGACACAGGTAGATGCTCCTAACTCCAAAGGAAACCATAAGACTGCCTCCATGGGGGGGGGCATTGGAGAATTGGGGATAACAACTCATTGTCCTCTAAATAATGTAACTCATAATGGACAATAAATATATATTTTTAAAAAAGACAGCAGGTGGCTGAGTTCTTAACCGACTTTAAAGATCTTTCATGTGAAAAGAACTATACTTCCCTTCTCCAGCCTCAGTTGTGCGAGGAAACCCCTCACATACAGTATAAAGTTGATATTGAATCTTTCATCTTCCAGAAGTGTCAGAAACACATTTCTCTAAAAATGCATATATCTCTTTTACTTTTTTCAGATCAAACACTATAATGAGATCTAGGGTGTTGGGAATGGTCAGGGTACAGAACACTGTTTAAAAATGCTTATATTCCAGTGGAGTAGATTAACATACACACAAGTAATATAAGGGAAATGAACAGAAGAACTCAGAAATGTAGAATATATTGAATTTAAGGAATTGATGAGCCACCAATGATTAAGTATGAAAAGAATGGCTTCCGCTTTCTTCCCCCCCCAAAAAAAAAAATCAGTAAGTCAGCATTGGCCAGTCAGAGAACAGATTCTGTGCAGAGCAGAGAACCTGGGTGTTGCATCGAAGTCATTAGGAAGACTCAGGTGGGGACAATTCCCTTTTCTCTGAGTGGCAGAAAGGTGCTTTGTAATAACACCAGAACCCATTGAAGACACATTTCATTTTTGTTTCAAGGGCAAATGTCCCTCTAATGGCTTGGGAGTGATAGGGGAAATCAATGTGGTATTTTCTCTTTTTACAAAATATTTTACACAGCCCAAAGCAGAAGTCTAGAGACAATTAAGATGTCAACAATAAAGCAGACCTAATACTCACCTACCATGACTCAGGGAACTGAACGGAAGAGGGGGTGGAAAGATTCTAAGAGCCATCGTGTGGGAGAATATCCAGAGACATTGCCCTTCTCAGCAACCACACACAAAAGGGAGGGGGGACTGGCTACCTCTTGTGTAGTTCATAATCCCCTACCCCATGCGCTGATCCAGTATGCCCACTGAGGAGGGTCCCCAGTGGGTTGTGGACAGACAGAGGGAAATGGGGGTAACATCACTAGATTTATTCATACCATGTATCTAATTATCAATAATAAAATAATAAATAAATATTTTATTTATTTCTTTGCAAGCAGAGAGTGTCAGACAGGAGAGAGAGAGAGAGAGAGAGAGAGAGAGAGAGAGAGAGAGAGAGAGAAAGAGAGAGAGGTGGTGAAAATGGGCATGCCACAGCCTCTAGCCACTGCAAATGAACCCCAGATGCATGTGCCACTTTGTGCATCTGGCTTAACATTTGTTCTGGGGAATGGAGCTCGGGTTTTTAGGTTTTGTAGGGGAGCACCTTAACTGCTGAGCTGTCTCTCCAGCCTCAATGCGGCATTTTCTTTATCTTCACTCTTTCCCCTTCTTTCTTCCTGAGGGTATTTGAAAGGGACCACATTGCTGGAATTACTTTTCTATAAAACATTTGACAGGGTAGGCCAAAGCAGAGACAAGACTTTCAGACAGCACTGGTCCACATTCTAACATGTAGGACCTGTGCTTCCAAAGGTGACTGCTTACTTCATCCTGTAAGTGATGCTTCCCACTTCCCTCCTACATCAGGCAAAGGCCTGCCCACTCCTCCTTGG
Source organism: Zapus hudsonius (assembly GCA_004024765.1). Classification (NCBI taxonomy): domain Eukaryota; kingdom Metazoa; phylum Chordata; class Mammalia; order Rodentia; family Dipodidae; genus Zapus; species Zapus hudsonius. The sequence goes on from PVHP010003501.1 coordinate 65,243, forward strand.
CATCTCTCTGAAGTCCTGGCTGCTAGATGGTGGGCTCAGAAGGAGAGAGGGAGATAAAAAGGGGCAGCATGCTGCCAGCACTACAGGAGGGGAAGGAAGGCATGAAGCAGCGGATAACATCTTGCATCCTCTGTACAAGGAGTTCTCTTGCAGGTTCCCACTGATCATGGGCATCTCCAGAGACCCTGGCCAGAGATGGAACTTGCTGTGCTGAAAGAACTTCAGAACGTTCGTGTCTCACTGTGTTCCAGGCTTCTGCATGGTGCGAGAGTGTTACAAAAGTACTTTAGTATGTCACCCTCCCGAACATGGGGCGTGATTGCAAGTGACACCCAGCTAATACAGGGACGCACACCAGCTCCATGGGCATGAATTTGCGTGGATACTGCTCCTCTATGGATTTTGTGGGTCAGGGAAATAGTATTCCCACCAACAATTCCAGACAGCTTGCGGGTAGGAAAACTTTTATGAAGCAAACAAAATTAGCTCTAAAATGGTAATTCCAAAATGTTAGTGACAGTGTGCCCAGGTGGTGAGCCTTACTTTATAAACACAGGATTGCTTGTGATATTTGAAGAAGTCTGGGTCACTTGCAGAGTTGGATCTGGAGAAAGGAGAACAGAAGCTAGTTTTGTTATGTTTTGTTTTGTCTGCTTATACCTTTTTGTGTTCAACCAGTAGTAAACAGTAATTGAATGCCCTGTGCATTGTGGACTATTCTAGGCACAAAATAAGACCTGGCTTCTTGTAACATAGGGTTGTACTGCTTTTAGAGGGAAGATGGAGCAGAATATAGAAAATGACAATAAATTTAGAACTTGACCTTTGTTCGAGGCTCTCTATTCTATATTTTTTCAGAAAAAAACTTTTATTTTGTTTACTTATTTACAAGGAGAGAGAGCGAGAGAGAAGAGAGAGAGAGCGAGAGAGAGAGAGAGAGAGAGAGAGAGAGAGAAAGAGAAAGAGAATGGGCAGCCACACCAGGGCCTCTAACCACTGCAAACAAACTCCTGGTGCATGTGCCACTTGGTGCATCTGGTTTTATATGGGTACTGGGGGATTGAACCTGGGGCATCAGGCTTTGTAAACAAGTACTTTTAGCCACTGACTGAGAAATCTCTCTCTAGTCCTCTTAATCTATATTCCATTTGCCATTTATAATAAATCTATCAGGTAAATAGGTCAGAACATATGATTGTGTCTGTGCCCAGCAGCCCAGAACCCGAACAAGCCATCTAGAGTGAATACAGGAAGATTATTAGTGGCTTCAGCCAAGTTACTGCATGGTGCTTTTGAAGCAGGGAGTCAGGGAGAAGGTCTTTCTGGAGTTTTGGGAGCTGGAAGATAGTTGAAGATAGTCTAGGCAGGAAAGAGCTGAGGAGGAATTGGCTTCACAGTCCGACCACAGGTGGCCCGATGGCGGCTGTGAGATTAGTGTGTCGTCTGATCTTGGAACTCAGCAAGCTGCCCAGCTGGGTGTGCAGCATCAAAGCCTATAGCTTGTGATAAACATCCTAGTTTTGATTTGATACAGTATGAATCACCAAATAATAGTACAAATAATAGTACAGTCCATGTTGGGCTATTTAATTTGGTGTGGGGGAGGGGTGTTCATATGTGTGTGTGCATACAGTGGTATGCATATGAAGGTCAGAGGACAACTTTAAGTAATAGTCCTTGCCTTCCAAGGACTCACATTGTTCACCATTGTGTTCACCAGGCTAGCTAAATAAGAGGTTCTGGAAGACTCTCCTAACTGCCTCCTTTCTCACTTTGCATAAACTGGGATTACTGACACTACAGCTATAGTGTCCTGCTTTATGTGGGTTCTGAGGATCCAAACTCAGGTATGCTCACTTGTGTGGAAAATGCTTTATGGATTAAACCATCTCCTCAACCCCAGTACAGTCTATTCAGAAAGATTGTAGTTTCTATTTTCAGTTCCCTCCCTCAGTCCATCTTCCAGTAGGATTCATATTTCTTGAACAATTAATATTATTTCCATTGTATAAATGAAGGAATTGAAGAAGCAAGAATTACTGTAATCTATGCCATCAGAAGCGACTGTATAAACTCCACCAAACCAAGGTCTCCTGACTGCAAATGGGACACATGTGAGTTCTCTTGACCTGGGCAACCCATTCATTCTATATATCTCTCTTGATTATACTTATTTGCCTGCCTGCCTTCCATCTCTATCCAGGCAACCAGGACATGCAACCAGGACATGCAAACTTATAGCCTAGTGGATGGCAGGCAACATGGTCTTTGAGAGTGAGTTCCTAATTGGTTCTATTCCTCATCAGGCGAGCTGTCTGTAGCAGGTGGCAAAGGCCTCCGTGTCCTGGTATTTCCTCGGCTTTAAAATGAGGAAAATATTGATATCTCCTCTTTAAGAATATTGGGAGGCTAAAGCAAGTGCCTACAGTATTCTCAGGAATTTATACCAAATAGCAGTGCCTGATGACCCAGTTATTAAGATCATTGTGTCAGGTATACAGGACCCAGAACAAACGCTGTGGTGTAAGAGGAGCCTGCTCACATTTTAATTTGCATACAAATCATCTGGAGATCTTGTTAAAATGCAGATTCCAATTCTGAAGGTCTGAGATGCTGCAGTCCTTGGTGTTCCTGGGAGGTGCCTGCTGGGACCAGCTTTTAATAGTACGTCATTTTCAGCAAGTGGTCTTCAGACCAGCAGCTTCAGTATTACCAGAAAACTGGATGGCATGAAAATCCTGGCATGTCCCTGCTCATCTCCTATCCCCGACCCAATCCTCTGGAACAGAGCCAACGATCCATGCCTTAACAAGCCTCTAGGTGGTTCTGAGTCGTTCACCTTATGACCAGCCACAGGGTGGAAGAACTGGAGGGAATACAAAGTCTGGGATGGCATTCTGGATTTCCCACTTAACAGTCATGTGGTCTCGAGCAAGTCACTTAATATCTCTTAGCTTAGCATCCAAGCGCCTAGGTAGTTAAATTTTCTAAACCCAATATATTGCTGCAAAAGACCCCAGGCTAAAATAGAGTCATATTTTACCTCCCTGGGTTCCAACTGTTCTGTTTCCCTATTATACTGATGTAAAATGGGATATATATAGGACATTCTCAGAAGGCTCTTACAAAGCTATAATATGAGTTCTATGAGGCAATGCATAATTGTGATATATAAACCTATATCTATATACATACATATATGATAAATGTTCAAAGAAGTATTATATGTAACTAACACAACTTTGGAAAGCCCAATCTATTAATATACAAAAAGCTATTCATAATAAGGAAAGCACCCAAGTTTCTATACTCACTGAGGACTTTTTCCATCAGAAGTGGATGTCTGATCATGGTGGCTTAATAAGAAGCCATGTTATTTTAGTACTGTTAACAGATCAATGAAGAATATAACCACATAGGAAAAATGGCCAATTTATTTCACTGCCCAAGTAACTTTCAGATGAATAGGTCCCAGGCTTTGAAACTCTGTTACAAGTTGAGAATTTGCTAAGATATCCTAAGTTGGTTTCAGCAGTCTTCCCTACCTTAGTAGTAGATCTCTCTATCCATGGTGGGTGTGTATTTATTTATTACTTATTAACCTATTTATTGTGGTGTGTGTGTGTGTGTGTGTGTGTGTGTGTGTGTGCACCCTGGAACCCTTACAGTAGCCTAGTCACCTCATCTGGGGTGGCCAGAGCAGAACATGGGATGCCCACTCCATTGCTCTTCTGCCCATTCTATTTTTTAAAACTTTTTATTGACACCATCCATCCACACAACATATTATACCCTCCCACCCCTTCCTTTTTTCTCCTCTCATAATGCCCCTCCACTGAGTGCCTTCTTGCCAGCTGGTCCCTCTTCTACTTTTTTTACTGAGAATTTTTCTGGATGTACAAAATGTATTTAGATGGCAGTCGCCTTGCCTCCCTCTGTCTTTTCCCTACCCCACCACTCCTTTTTCTGCCCCCTTCCTCCCACCAATGAGTCCCTCTACTTGGTTTTAATGGATTATGAATTTTATTGTATGACCCTAGCAGGTGCTGGTCACATTCCCATCAGGTTATACTCTTAGATCCTCTCTCCCACCCCCAATCTCTTTGCTCCCCTTTGCAAGACGAGGATGACAGGCACGTGTGGCCACACCAGCTGTTTTACGTGGGTTCTGGATTCAAAGGTCCTCATGTTTGTGCAGGAAATGCACCTAACTGCTGAGACATCTCTCTAGCCCCACGCTGGGTATGTATGAGTGAAGGTTTTTACCTGGTCCTGCCATCACCAGCTGGAACTATCTATAATTAGGCAAATATGCTTATGAATATGACTCAGTCAATTCCACATCCATCAAGAAATATTAATTGAGAAGGATGATAGGAGTTTTATTTTTGCATATGTTTGGTAAATCCAAAAAGTTTTAAATAACTATTACTGGATGCCTATTAACTTCAAAATATAGTGGTAATGACCTAGACTTTTTGTGCTTCTTCTTGTTAGCACAAAACTACCTATGCAAATTCAAAATATATGCTTTCCCGATAAGCTCTACTTCTTCCACTTGAGAATGATCTTAATATAACCATCTCAAATAATGTTAACTAATTAACCCAAGTCTAAAAATCTTGGCAGATAAAGAATTTTGTAAGGAAAAGACTGTGGAAGAATCAATGGGAAACCAGCTCTGATCTTGTCTGTTACTAACCAGCTCTGTGCCTTTCTCTCAGTCACTGGTCCTTGAAGCCTCATTTCCATTATGGATACAGTGGAAATTTTGAGTTGATCTCATTCCTAACACTGTACTTGGTGCTTATGTACACACCCAGATGAAAGTAGCCACACAGTGTTCCTAAGGGTGTGTTTCTGTGTATGACTTACCCTTTCTCCTGTTCTTCTAAGTTACACAGCTGTGACCTTCTTGAAGTAGACACTGAGGCCTGGGTTATTCCTGAAACTTCTACCACAGGACATAGCAGCAGAGAGTTCCCATGTTATACCACCAACACCTGTCAAATTCTTTTTCCCAGGAAACCAATCATTACTACTGTCACTCTAGTTTCTCTTAAATTGTGTAAATCTTCCCCCTTTTTATCATTGTGTTGCCTTATATATGATCCCCTTAGCCATAGACCCATCATGAGATGAGAAAGACTGAGAAACATTCTGCTTCAAATTTCAGAAAAATGTCTCAAATCCGCACACACACAACCCTGTCTTCAGTGGAAGGGAGAAGTGGAGAGAGGTTGTGCAGTGCCCAACCTCAGAATAACTGCTCACTGCTCACTGCCACACTGCTTGCTGAACAAGTCAGGCCAAATTTCATATCCATTTTGTTTGTCCTGTAAATTCTTAAACACCTTCCTTCCCCCTGTGAGCAACCCAGGGTCCTGAGAAGAGAAGTGATCTGACCAAGGTCATCTATTTGCTGGGGACATAGTGATCAAATCTATACCACCATTTCATCATTTCCCTGTACTAGGATTTTGAACTGAGTAAGAGATTTAAAAAGTGGTGGTATCAGACATTGCACACAGAATGGCTGTTCAGAGAGTTTTACTCCTAGCTATCCCGTTAGGAAGCTGATACACTGTTACATGGCTGACAGTATAGGCAATTATCAGATAATGGGTTGGAGAGATGGCTCAGCACAAGCTCGAGTACCTGATTTGGGGTCTTCAGCATCAATATGAAAGGCAGAATGCTGTGGCAGGCATTTATAATTCCAGCCCTGCCTATGAGTGGGAAGGAAAAAGGAGACAGGAGAATCCAGAAACTTCAGGGCCAGCTAGCCTGGTGATAGCAGCAGTGAATAATGTGAGCCCTTGTTCAAAAGAGGCGGAAGGCTAGGACCCACATCCCAAAGTTGTCTTCTGACTTCCATATGCATGTCAAGGCACAAGCATGCCTGAACTCACATACATGAACACATGTACATACAAACACATCTCACACATACATATAGCAACAAAAAAAGACAAAAAGATACTATATCAGATGGAAGCAGAGTGGACTTTGATGTGGACAAATGTCATGGAGGACACTCAGGTAATACTACCCAAATATAGTACATCACAAAAATATTATATACAATGGAATATTCTGATTCATTATGCACACATGCAGCAGAGAAATATTAGAGTCTTCCAGGTCCAGAGGCAGAGCATGAGTCAGCACTCTGGAAGTATTTTTAATAAAGCAAGAATGGAATTCAGAAGTAGGCATGGCATAGAACATTGTGCTCAGCACATTTGAGTGCTCGCGCTCTCTTTTATTATTCTCTAATTGCGCTTGTGTCTAAATCTTGTCTCCCCAATGAGATTAAAAGCTCCCAAAGGACGCAGTTGAGGTTTGACTCTTCCTTTGAATCTTTATACAACTGGCAAGAAAATATGAAAGAGAAAGGAAATAGAATGAATTTAAAATTTGAAGAAAGTATAGATAGTGTCATGGGATTCTCTCATTGCAGAAAGTATTTGCTAAAATGACATAGAGAGATGAGATGTGAAACCTAAATTAAAAGCTGGCTTGACAAAAACCTGCAAAATTGATGAATGAAAGGACAGACAATGACAGTTCTATCTGCTGGCCACTGAGGATCTGTTGAACTGTGGAAAGTGCATCCTCATCATCTCTAGTCTTTGCATTGACCTTGAAATGTAGATCATCTTACAGCTAAGAAAACCAAGTCCCAGGGAGCTTTTACCCATGGCCTTAAAACTACTATGTGACTTAAGTGTAAGATGCCAGGGCTCCATGATTCTGAATTTTAAGTTCTTCTCATGGGTACATGTGCCATCCAGTGAATGGATGTGTGTTCTATATATACTGGGACCAGAGAATAGACTGACTCTGAGGGAGGGCTAGGAACATGGTAACAGGAGACTTCCAGTCATCCATGTAACTAAATCAGCTGAGCTATAAGGATGGGAGGTCAGTGCAGAAAGTTTCTCAGATAGGCTGGGGTTCAGGGAACTCTGACTGCAGTTACAGAGGAAGAGACAAGGTTGTCACTCTGCCCATTTCTCTGTGAGCACTGTTCTTGTTGTAATGAAATTAGACCTCTTAAAACAAGCCTCCCTACTATAAGGTGCAGAAAAAAAAATAAGCAAAAGTCCAAAAAAATGTGCAAAATGTTAAGTTTTGGACTTTACTTGTTAAACTTCCCCTTAAACATTTCTGAATTTCCAGATTTTCAAAAATCAAAATATTATTTCATAACTAGACAAAGCAACACACATAATGAAAACAATGTAAAAATTTAGAACTGAATACCCACATAAGGTATTAGGAAAGTCCAATTATTATATTCTATTACAACCTTTTCTATTGTTCCTTACTGGTGAATAATATGTATTTTTGTTATCTGAAACATCTCCTATGCCATAAGGAACAAAATAAAAAGCAAAATATGACTAATTTTTAACAAAATGCACAAGTTATAAAGTTACTACTAACAACACAACAGCCTTTAGAACTCACAGACTGATGGTCACAGAGATGACATGTTAGACAAGGCAATAACCTCCCTAATGCCAGATAGCTAGAAGCCAGCAGGTGCAGCAGGAGGGCAGTCAGGGATTCCATTCTATGATAGTGCCAGGAACTCCCAGAAGCCAATGTCCCACCTTGGTCAGCACAAAGCAGAGTCTGGCTTTCCTGTAATGAGACCAGTAGTGAGTCCAACAGAAAAGTTTAGACTGCCTTCATTCTTCCTAGTGACTCTTCATAGCTAGTCTCAAAAGAATCTTTTCAAATAGAACCAACTCCTCATTCTATACATGCCCAAAACATTGGGAAACATGCTTTAGAGAAATGTAATCAAGTGCTCCAGCTGATCTGAGGGAGGATAGGGCAAGTCCATGGTCCGTTCCCTGAGATTGGGGACCACAAAATGATTGAGAGAGAGTTGCTGCTGACCAGAGGCTAAGAGCAGACACAGTCACCTAGGGACTATCTGCTGTTGGGGCTCATTTTGTAAGCTTGAGTTGAGACCTGAAGTTCTGAGTTCTATCAAGTCTCCAGCTGGGATTGAGGCTGCTAGGTCAGCAAGTTTTGAGTTTGCCCAGCTTTACTCCTCATAGCAGCACTGCAATTAAAACTCTACCTGAGGTCTGGGGAGATGGCTCAGCAGTTATAGTACTTGGTTGCAAAGCCTGCTGGCCTAGGTTGGACCAGGTTCGATTCCCCAGTACACATGCAAAGCCAGATATACAAAGTGATTCATGCATTTGCAGTGACCTGAAGCCCTGGCATACATATATTCTCTCTCTCTCTCCCTCCCTCTCTCTCTCTCTCTCTCTCTCTCTCTCTCTCTCTCTCTCTCTCTCTGCCTGTCTCTCTCTTCCTCCCTTCTGTGATGTGGGCCTCAAATCAAAAATCAAATCAGAGCAGTTGGTTACCCCTGTAACAGGTCACTCTTGTACCACAGGGGATATTGTGCCTGGTGGGTGAACAGTGCAGAATGTAGAATGTAAAATTCACTACTGGGTGATAGATAGCGTTGATGACTTTGCCAGCAGCCTGTAAAGCACCTTCTGGCATTATAAAAACTGGTTTGGCATTTCTTAAATTAAACATAAATTATTTCCATATTCTCCTTGCTAGAATAATCAGCTCAGACATTTTTCTTAGAGTACATATGGTTCAACAGATATTTTCTGGGAGGCTAACTACAGGGGCTGTGCTGTAATGAATAAAGCCTCTATCTTGGAGTCAGATATCCTAGTTAGGACTCCTAGCTCATATTTCTGAACATCTCTGGACCTCTGTTTTCTTTGCTGTAAAATGAGAAGAAATAACCTACCTGACAGTGTCAGGGAGATGCAATTTAATTAGACACTGTGTGAACTCCATGGACTTACACAAATAAAAATCATTTTACATCCTGTGATTAAATATGTGGTACTTCAGCCCTGGATAAAGGAGAAAAGGATGGGTACTGTGGGTATACAAAATACTTCTTGGGCTAATCAGATAGAGAAAGCACAGGCATAGACCTGAAGGATGCTGATATTTTTAAAATGCTATAAACTAAATGATTTCTAAAGAAAGTCAAAGAAATAACTAGTTGGAGTTAGATAGAAATAATTCCCAAAGACTGCAGGAAATTGTCATTGAGCTGGGGCATGAAAGAAGTGAGGGACATGTATAGATAGAGGGGTTGAGCAAATCATTTAAGGAAACTAACTCTTTTTCTCATCTGTAAAATGGAGATTAAAATGAAATCACACAGGGCTTGTGTGGGGATTAAATGAGATGTCTTCACAAGCTTAGCATAGTTCTAAACAGCATATATTCCGTAAGGTTTTAAACCCTTACTTTGTTTTATTTTTAATGCATATGCATGATTCAAAAAGTAAACAAACGTACTGAAAAAGCATATATTAAAGGTCTTGCTCTCGTCTTTGTTCTCTAACAGGCTCCTGTTTTCATCAGTGAGTTCTCTGGAGTAACTCTGCAGTGTTTATACAGAGGCCAGCAAACAGGAAATGTGTATTCTTCTTCCCTTTCTTACACAAGGCAATTACTACTATACTTGAGATTTTCACCATTCTTTCTTTTGTTCATTTGTTTTTGTTTGTTTTAAGAAGGGGCTTTTTTTTAGCTTAGACTGGTTTCAAACTCACCATGGACCTGAAGCTGGCCTTGATCCTCCTGCCTTTGCATCCCAAGTACTGTGATTACAAGGGTTCCTCAACTCATCGGGCTCAGAGCTTTTTATATAAATAGAGAGATTTTTTCTCTCTGGTATTTTTCTGCAAGTGAACAGTTTTCTGATGTGTAGGTAAGCCATAGTCTATGTGGTTGCCTAATGATAGACATTTAGGCTTACTATAAATTGGCCACAGTGAATTATTTCTGCACACCTAACATTTTACATTTGTTAACTGATAGCTACAGGTTAAATTCCCAGATAAGGATGAATGTATTTCCAGCTTTAATACATATAAGCAGTTCTTCCTTGATGGAATTGTTCTCTATGCCATGGGGTGCTCTGCCCTGTGTTATTCCCATCATATACCACTAGTCTTCTGTTTTAACCGAGGTTGCACAATGACTTTGCTATCTCCAGGAGATGATCTCTTTTCACTGTTCTTTGCTCTCAGAACTGTGATGACTGTTCTTGTCTACTTTTCCATTGTAACTTTTGGAGAAAGAAAGGGGGCACGTGTTATCTTTATTTTTATAAGAGTTGAATTGAATTTACAAATTGAGACTTGACCTCTGCATGACTTTCCATCGTTCAAAGTAAGGACATGCTATGCCTTTCCATTTGTTGTGTGTGTCATTATTGAGCATTTTTCACACGAATCCACAGGTACAAAGGCATGGAGATAAAGGCTAACAAATTAGAATGGTAAACTGAAAACAGATTAACTTATCCATAAATCAAGGAGCCAAGTGTTAAGAGGCAAAATTATATAGGAAAGGAAAAGGTAAGAGGAAAAAAAATCATTATTTGGGCTTGATGCTTTCATTGGTTATGTTCTTTAATCCTCATTTTACAGATCATAACAATATAATAAGAAGATCTTCCCTTAGGATTATTTTAAACATCAGTGCAAAACACTTAGGTTACTGTAGGCCTCACAGAAGGAGCTTAATAAATGTTAGCGATTATAATGCTAGTGGAGATGGAAAGGAGGAGGAAACATCAAGGCTCTGATATATGAAATAATTTGTCAAGTGTCTTAAAGATCCACAATTCAAACTCACACCAGCCAGTTTCTAATGCACATAACTCTGTGCTGTATTATTCTGCCTCTAGGGAAGTTCATTTAATTCAGTTTAACCATGTTTATTAACTATCTGCTATAAACAACTTGAATATTTTGTTCCATTCCAGAAATTACACTGGGGAAGGCTCAATAATTTATAAATAATAACAGCACAGTCAAGTTATGTAAGCATTGAGAAGTATATAGGATGGATGGATGGGCTAATGTGATGAATTCTGGAGAGGGATATAGAAAAGTCGTCCTCAGGGGTCCTTAGATTCAGGAGTTTGAATTCCTTTCTTCTCTCTCTTCTGTTCTAGTCATTAGTTCTCTTGCCTGACCTTTCTCTCATCTCTGCTTCTCCGTGCTGGAAGCTTCCAGGCTGACTTGTCACATGAGTCCAGGCTGATGCCATGGTTCTAGGGAATAGATATGTCGTCAGCTGGCTGTATAGAGTGATCAGGGAATTGAAGGTGTGTCTCACATCCGTGTAAAACATCTTTCTACCATTCATCCTCTCTTTTGTGCCTCAACAGAATTGCTTTTACTGAATGTAGACGCCCTGGGTACTTCCTGGGTGAATGTTTTCCTTGGCACAATCCCACTCTATATGCACTCTATCTGCTCAGTGAACTCTTCCTTGGCTCTCGGCTTTTGTTCATTTCATTCCTATTAATTATGTGACTCCAGGTTATTGCTATTAAAAAATATTTAACCATTTTGGTAGATTTCATGGATAGAATAGAAATGAATACACTGGACTCACAGGGCTCAATTTGCCATCCTACTTCCTCTCTTTATTTGTAAATTTCCAAAACTGAGCATATATTGTCTTTATAGTTGAGGAAATAGACTTTCTAAAGTGGATTATTATACATTTACAAGGGGAAAAATGAGTCAAGATAACAAATGGGGAGAAAGTTTAACATGATAGTCACAGAAATTTACGAGTGGGGGGACGGAGACATCAATTAAAGGCACTCAGCAATTAAAGGCACTTGCTTGCAAAGCCTGACAGCCTGGGTTTGATTCCCCAAGACCCACATAAAGCCAGATATACATAGTGGTACATACATCTAGAATTTGTTTGCAGTGGCAAGAGGCAGACCCTTTCTGTCATCTGTCTGTCTCTCTGCTTGCAAATAAAAATATTTCTAAGAAATTTATAAGTAGCTGGTAATCATGAAAAGGTTCAATTTTATGTATGATAGAACTGTAATTAAAATTATATCCAGATAACATTTTTCACCTTTTGTCATTACATATGTCTTGCTTGCATACAAGAAAAGGAAAGAAGAAGGATTTGGAATTGTTAAAAAAAAATAAAGATTCTGACAGAAAAGTCACTGTGAAGATGTTAGATTTCTGATTTTTTTAGGGGAAAAAATCAAATAAAAAACAAAAAGTGGAGCGGAAGAGGGGGCGGAAAGATTGTGAGAGCCATGGTGGGGGAGACTGTCCGGAGGCATGGCACCCATCAGTAACAACACACTTGGGCCAGGAAGACCGGGATGAGTACTAAGATATACAGGATCCCTTGCCACAAGGACTAATACAGACAGCCCACAGAGGAGGATATACAACTGATCAGAGATGGGGAGGGGGGGAATTGGGGAATTCGGGATAACAACGCATGGTTTGCCCACTAAATAATGTAACTAATTATGGACAATAAATATATATTAAAAAATTAAAAATAAAAAAAAGAAAACAAAAAGTGGAAAATACACAAATTCTAAAGCTTCAAAGAAGAAAGAGACTTGGTTAATTCTTTTTTTCTTGTTCCTAGAATTAACATATGTAAAATATAGTATAATAGAAAAAGTGTTTAGTTAAATTATACTGACACAGTCAAATTTGCATATTCGGATGAAACTGGTCCCAGTGAGAGTAAAAAGCAAACCACAGAAATCAAGATGGCAAACAAAAAAGAACGAATAGTGCAAGAAACATTCTCTTCATTCATCTTGAAATAGATTACATAGTAACTCCAATCTGTATGTGTTGGAGATGTAATATCAGAGCTGATTCAACATTCCTCCTCTCCTATTTGGGGGAGAAATTTGTCCTGAAATTTTATAACTGAAGAGCAATGCAGAAAAATGTTTGAAAGAAAGGGCAGAGAACCTCAAGAGAATCAACTCTGTCCAGAAGCTGATGGGTCATTTAGAGCAATAATGCACATCAGAGAAAACCCATTCTTGGAAGGTTCCCACCTA
>PVHP010003502.1:0-78115 GCA_004024765.1 Zapus hudsonius
AAAACATACAACAGAGGAGCAAAACAAAAACCTATAAATTTAGGAGTTTTGTTTTTGTTTTGCTTTGGATTTTTTGTTTGTTTTGTTTTTGTTTTGAAGCAGAGTCTCATTCTAGCCCATGCTGACCTGGAATTCACTCTGTATCCCAGAAAGGCTTTGAACTTCGTAGCCATTCTTTCACCAAAAAAACTTCTTTAACTTTAAAAACCTCTAAAGAAAAAAGAAAACCTTTGAAATGTTTCAGAAGAGATCCCGAAGTGGTCAACTATCCAGGAATCCTTTGAGGCTGAAGTGAGGCCACCACATGTAGGCAAAGGGTGGATGCCGAAGGAGGGAGATCCGTCCTACCCTACCTGGCTTCCTGGAGGAGGGCAGGGTGAGGGTGTCTCGTTCAGGGGCCATTCCTGTGTCCTGTGGGCATTGCAATCAGCAGGTTCCTGGGCCTCACCCTTCCCTGGCTGATTGGATTCAGAAGCTGGGTGGAGTTGTGTTGTGAATGGGAACCAGCCTCCAGGATTAAACTATGGGTCCCAGTAACTGACAGCCCTGCAGGGAAGAAACAGCAGGCCTTCCATGTTGACTGGACTCTGGCCCCTGGGAAGCACTGAAGCCCCTTTGGACTTGACCTGATCGGCTCTAGGAGGACCTCCACCATGAAGCCAGATGGTGTAGGGGCTCTCCCTGGCAATGTGTGAGGCTTTGAGCCCCTCACGCAACCCAAGACCCAGGACATCTGCTTCTCTGTCTCCCTAGACAGAGGCCTCAGAGCCAGTGGGGTGAGTCTTGGGAGAAGTACCGAGAACTAACGTTGTGCCTCAGGTATTTTATGGAAATATCTAGTTTATTCATACCATAACTTTCCACCGTCTGCACGGGCACTGAAGAGTGGTATGTTTAAATACTAGTTGTACTTGAATTAAAACTTGTCTGGGTTTTTGAGACAAAACCTACGTTCCTTAAGGTGGCCCCAACATTGGGAGCTGGCTCCTCCCTTTTCAAACTTCAGCTTATTGCCCAGGAATGCAGAAATACACACCTGTGCTCTGCCACGCCCACTGCCAGGTGCCTCCCATGCCTTCTCACGCACTGAGATTCCACTCTGGGATCACTGCTCCCAAGTCCTTCCTGGCACCTTCCCAGCTTGCAATGAGGTGACTCCATACTACACCTGAGCTGTGCATTCCAAGCATAGCACCTACTGGGTGACAATGAAATTTTGTTGCATGCCTACCATCCCCCAGAGCTGAGCTCCTAGGTCAGGCAGTGTGTCTGTCACCTCAGTAGCTCCAACACCTAGAAGGACCTGGCACTCTGGGTGCTCATTCCCTGTCTGATGGCCTGAATGAACTATTTTTTTTTTCTCAAGGAATCACTGCAGGGAACAGAGGGAAGTTTAAAGGGCGCCTCTGGTCATGGACCCTAGTCCACTTCCTTACTCCCTTCTGAATAGAACCAAAGGCCCTTGGAGCTTCCGGTCTGCAGAGACCATCATGCCAGCAGCACCATCAGGCATCATAGCCAACTGAAGCCATTGCAAATGTCCCTCGACTTGAGCCTGGATTTGTCATTTTTCAAGCATCTACATTTAGCTCCAATGGACCCCCTGGTTCTTTTACTGTACCCCACCAAACATGGGTCCTGAGCTGCCAGGAAAAACTCAATGTGGGACTTCCCTGATGGCCCACGGATGAAGCAAAGTGTTGGCCTACACCTTACTCCTACAGAGCAGACAGGGAGTGACCGGAGCATCCAGGCAGCAGCTGTCCCCAAAGCCCCAGAACTTGAACTCATGGGCTTAAGAGGGCTTGAGGCTCAGGGGGCTGGACTCAAGAGCAAGCCTCCCACCCTTCTCCTGGGTGTTCCCAGTGGGCTCTTCTTTCCATGGAGAAGCAGCACCATGGACCCTGGCCTCCAGGACGCAGCCTTCCTCATTTCTGGCCCTGTTGGGCCATTAGGGAGAGCAGCCTTCAAGAATGGGGAGACTTCTATGGGTGCAGGGTCATTTGGGGTCAAGCAGTGTGTGGTCTTCACACAGTGTGTGGTGCTTTCCTATTGGCGCTGCCTTGCTGCATTCCCTCCTGCCTTCCTCTCTTGTTCAGTTCCGGTTAAGGGACGGCTGGAGGGCTCTGCAGGGGAAGGACTAAATTTGGACAAAATGACAGCAGCAAGTCAAGGTCTCCCCAGAAGAGGACAGCTTCCTGGGCAGTTCCCGAAATTAGGGCCCATTGAGGGCAAAAGCAGAAATGAGGACATGAGCAGTCTGCCCAGTTTCCCAACACTTCTCAGAGATCTCCACCGGCCCTGCTTGGTTGCCAAGCACGCATAGCTGAGGGCCTTCCCTCCCCTCCCCTGTCTCAGAGAGCCCAGTGGCAGCCACAGCAACAGAAAAGGAGACATATTTATTCCATTTCTTTTATTTTATTTATTTATTTTCAAGCAGAGAGAGAGAGAGAGAGAGAGAGAGAGAGAGAGAGAGAGAGAGAGAACCAGGTCCACCATCTTGTGGGTCTGGCTTATGTGGGTACTGGGGAATTGAACCGGGGGCCTTAGGCACTGGAGGCAAGTGCCTTAACCGCTGAGCCATCTCTCCAGCCCTTATTCCATTTCTTGAAGGTGCAGACCTGTTCTCTCAGGGCTCTGGGTTCCCAGGCCTATGACAGTTGCTGACACTGACCAGCTCTATTACAGGACCATGGGATGCCTCAGGGTGTGAGGCCAAAGTAAGGATCCCCAAAGCCCTGGCAGTTGGCCTCAAGGATCCATTTTCTCCACCCCAGGTTCATCCACACCCAAAGCAGAAGGACAATCAGGCTCTTGGTTGCTATGGCCTAGGCTGGGAACACTCAGGAAACACTGGGTGGGACAGGGCTGTGTTCAGGGGGAACCTAAAGGTGTCTTTAAAAGGAAGGAAGACAGGGCACCGGAGGAAAGCCTCGCAAGACCTCCGGGTCTGCTCCCTGGGAAGTGAGAGTGGTGGGAAGGCTGATGACCAGAGCCTCTTCTCCCCTCAACCTGGCCTGCTCAGACCTCCAGGCGTGGGCAAGGAGGAGCCGTCCTAGAGCCTGGATAAGACACAAAGGCAGCCCAGGTGGTGGCACCTGCATTCCTGTGGTGGGTACTGACGTGACTGCCAGGAGCCCCTGTCCCAGCCATGCCACTTCCCAGGGCCACGGGCATCGGAAATAATGCTGGCTGTTCTGGCCAGTGGCCAGCAGGAAGTCAGGCTGAGGATGGAACCAGAGCTCACCCTGGGTGCGTCCCACAGTGCAGAACAGGGTGAATGATTGAATGTTTCTGCATGCCTGGGGCACTCCGTGGAGCTCAGCTGTCAGGTGCTGAGGGGACTCTTCCTAACCTATAAGGAAAGGTACATGTCAGCTTGGCTGCTGGCCTGTTAAAAAAGCCTGCAGACCATACCCAGGCCCAGCACCATCAATGTTCAGGGACACCAGCCCTCCTGCAGTGTCCTTGTCCCTAGATAAGACCCCTTTGGATTTCACATCTTGTTGCATGTTGGAATCACCTGAAAACCTTGGAAGGATCTTACCCAGGTCATACCCAGGGTCTCTGGGCAAGCCCAAGGCACCTGTACTGTTCCAAGCAACCAGGGGATTCCAGTGTGCAGACAAGCTTAGAGGTAGGGAAAAGGGTTCAAACTGGTTCACTGGGCCCTTTCGCTACAGCTCTGAATAAGGAAGTGAACTCTATTAAAGTTCTGAGCTATTTGTAAATACACTATATATCACAGTAAGAAAAATTTATGTCTGCACTAAATTTAGGAACTTCCTGCCCAAGAAGTCTGATGGAGTCTTTCCAAGAACTGCCAAAACTCCTCCTTGCGGATCCACCTCCAGCTGGAATGTGGCCCAAAAGAGATGCCTCCCCCATCTAGAGAGCCTCCAAAATGCTGAGGACACACCACAAGTTCTGCTCCTGGTTGCCCTAACCCTTGTGCCAATTCCAGCGTCCCAAAGTGACACAACCTCTGGGGAGCAGTGTGCTGGGGGTCCACTGCCATCCCCAACCACCTCACATATTTTTGTGTTTTAGACTTCTTCCAATGTAATCACTATGATAACACTACCAGTAGGAATTAAGTTTCCTGTTCACATGGGAGAGAATGGAAGCCCAGAACTGAACACATCTCCGATCATGCAGGTGGCAAGAAACAGGGTCAGAATTCTGCTGGGGTCTCTGCTGCCTCTTTCTGCCAGGCCACCAGTTTCCAAATGGGGAAACCACAGACCTAGGATAAGGAGGGAGTGGAGGTACGTGTATGGTGTCTATGTATGTAGCAGCCCACTGTCCTTTGCTCTGAAATCATTGTTCCAGTGTTAACCATGCTATAGGGTAGGCCTTCTGCCCTGTAAATGTGTTCCTGGGTTATTTGAGCAGTTAGAAATGCTGACATTTTCCCTCCCCAGCCTGTTCTTTTTTTCTGACTTTGACTGGTACATAGAATCCTGAAGCCTGAGCACCACTTCCATGCAGGACTTGGAGCTATGGGGGAAGGGTCCAGATTCTCCAGGACAGCCCAGGGTTTTGAGGCAAGACATGTGAATGAAAGCAGCACCCAGCACCCACCCTGAGGATGGCTGCACAGACCCCAGAGGTGATGTGAGGAAGCCTTAGGCACAATGCCCAGGCATGAACCTGCCTGCCCAGCCCCATCTCTGGCCGCAAGGATGTAGGCTTGCTCATGGATGATACCTGGGATCCACTGTGGTTGCTGGAGAACTGGCAAGTGCCATGGATCCTGCATCTGGTGCTGGGGACACTACACTGTGGAGGACCCAGCCCTCCCCAGACACAGTAGCTGCTCCTTACTGTTCAATGAGGCGGTTGTTGTCCTGGAGGTCAAAGGCCAGCAGCTTCATGTTGTTGCAAAGCTCCTGCATGCTGTCCAAGGCAGAGGCAAGAGGTGGCTGAGGCCCAAGTCCCTGCAGAGCCCATGGAATAGCCTCCTAGGCCAGGCGTGGGGCAAAGCAAGCTGGCTCTGATCTCAGCACTCTCCCTCCCCTACCTCTCCAGCACTTACTGGAGAACCAGGTCCTTTGGGGCAGGGCTGGTTTGAGGAGCTATGGGTTGTGGCAAGGTCTGAGCGCCCTGAGCTCTGTCCTGAAGGAGCTGGTCAAGGATCTGAAGGGAAGCCATGCATTGTTAGAAGGGACCGGCCAGCATATCAGTGTGTGTTTGGGAAGGAGATACGCTGGGGAAGGGAGGAGAGGGTAGCAAAATTGCCCCACCCTGCATCCCTGGAGTCCCCAGAACTCTGCTACTCCTTCCTCGTGTTGGACTGTGGATCCAGCCTGCCACGTTCAGCCTTGTGTCTAATCTAAACTTCTCAGGACACAATATGAGCCGAGAAGAGGTGGAGGCTCTGAAAACTGCTGTCCACACCACATGTTGGGGAGCCACAGGTGGCTCTCTCCTAGAAGCTGCCCCTCTGAGTGAGAGTGGCCTTGGAGCTTCCAGGACCAAGGAAAGGACTCTGAGGAAGATGTCCCAACATCCAGAGGCCCTACTCATAGTGTCCTTCAGTCTGAGGTCACCAGGAAGTCCCATCTCAGGGCCCACACATGGATCAGAAACCCTCGATGCTCATGAGGTGGATTTGGTCAAGGCAGTTCAGTCCAGCAGCAGAGAAGTGACCTGAATGTCCCCTTCCCTCAGCAGCCTCTGAAGTCAACCATACCTTACTCAGGCCCTCTTGGGCTCCCTGGGCTTCTGTGTTATAGGCAGTCACAGAACAGCTGATGAGGCGCAGGTGGTTCCTGATTGTCTGCACCTCCCTGGAGAGAGATGAAGAGGGAGGGTCCCCAGCTGTCACTGCCTTAGCATACAGCCACCAGGGTCCCAGGCAATCAAGCCCTCCTGCCTCTGCCTCTGATGTGAGTGTCTGGCACCTGCCATGCTGTGGGTGGGTGCTTCTGAGGGAGTCCCAACAGAGCCAAGGCAGGGAGCACTGACGACTGGTTCACAGAGGAGGTAAAACTTGAGAGGCAGAGGAAGCCACAGGGGGCACTTAGGTGAGGAATGTCTAGACTCCTACAGCAAATGAAGAGGACTCTTGGTAATTCTACTCTCTAGTTAGAAGGCATGACTGGGCCATATTTCCCCATCACACAGAAGGAACGTCAAGGCCCAGAACCATTAAGCCAACAATTGGTTCTTGCCAATTGTATGACTACGCCATAGGAGTGCTGAGAATAGCTTTTAAACTACTGAAACCAGAGACCTACTTAGTCCCATCAAATCAGCACTTAGGGGCATGAGGGGGTATGATAGGCACTGGTACTCTGACATGAGGGTGAGTAGATGTCAGCCTCACAAGCCCAGGCCACACAGTACAGCAGTACACATTCACGGGAAATGAAGTTTTTGTTCTCAGGAGCCCATGAAAAATGCATCAGGAGAAGGAAAGAATCTCCCTGAGAAAACCCCAAACTCCTGCAGGGAAGAGCATTAGAGAGTGTTTGTAAGCAGACACCCCTCCCCTATTTCTCTTCCCCTTTGAGCCCCACCAGCTCCCGGTCCTCACCCCTGGTGCTCTCCTTAGGGAGGAGGGTCATAACCAACTGAGACAGCAGGAAAAATCCAGATTTTCCAGATAGATATACATATGTGCTAGTCTTCAGTCTGCTCCTCACTAGCTCTGTGTCATTGAGAGGCCTGTTCTCTGAGCCTCAGTTTTGCATAAACATCATGGAATGAAATAAGCAAGTTTGTAGAAATCACCTAGCAGACTGCCTGGTCTGCCCATGTCCTCACTTCTCCCCTCGCTAAGTCCTCTCTCAGGGTCTGCAGAGCCTAGGTTTCTGTGAAGTCAGGAAGGGCCAGGCCTACACCCAGCTCTACAAGCTCAGCCCAAGGGCTGGGCTGTTACCTCATCTGCTTGCCGTGCGTGACCAGGGACGCCTGATACTTCTGCACACACTCCTCCTGGAACACTTGCAACAGCCTCTTGGTTAAATGATTAAAATTCACCCTGGAAGGACAGACACCAAGGTTTGGGGGTGAGCAGCCAGAGCCCTGTGCACACAATCTAGCTCCTTCACTATTGCCTTGACTGCCAACCCTTCGGAAGGAGGAGAGGACAGTCACACACGTGGACCGTGAAAGCCAGAAGCCAACAAAACACATGTGCCAATGAGAGAGAGAGAAAGAGAGAGAGAGAGAGAGAGAGAGAGAGAGAGAGAGAGAGAGAGAGAGAGAGAGAGAGAGAACGAGCAGAGTATGGCAGTTAGGAAACGCACATGGTCCCCAACTTTCCCGGGGAAATTCATGACTGTGTGTGCACACGTGTGCATGTACGTGTGTGCATATATCTGGGAAGAGAATCTCCACCAGACCAGAAGGGTGTCCTGGAAGATGTGGGTGTCCAGTGAATAGAAGCTGTAAGAAGCACACAGGCAGGCCCGGGTCTGGGCTAGAAGCAAGGAGTGGAAAAGAGTCAACCAGTGGAAAAAAAAAAAAGAAATGAGGAAAAACCCAACCTTGAAAACAAACTTTGTCCATGCCAGAGGGAAAACCAGTTACATCAAGGTTGCTTCTGAGAAGCTTCGTCTGACTCAGCTAGTCAGCATCCCTGCCCTGACCCCAAATAACCTGCCATGGATAGATAGATAGTTAGCCCCCTGTACCCAGCCGGGGCCTGGGGTCTTTCCTGCTGGCATGGAGACTTCCTCGACACTGGGGCACTGATGGCACCTCCCCTCCAACCTCCCTTCCATCAGGAGAGGCGACTTACTTATCCAGCTTATGGATCTGCTTCTCATTGTAGCTGAGTCCTGAGGAAACAGATGGGAAGGATGTCACCGAGCTGACAGAGTCAACAAGATAGTTACAAACATGAAGACAGCCCACCATGGCCCTGTTGCACGAAAGCTCACAGCCAGGAAGGGAAGGAGGAGTTGAACAGCTTATATTATTATTGTGACCGAGAAACTGATTATGATTTAGGGGTCTGAGGAGGGCAGCTGCTCAGTTGATCCCTGGAGTCACCCCACAGGCAGGTCACCACCTTCTGTTTTCCTCACTCACTTTTGCCAGAAGGAGCAACTTTGAACTGCAGTGTCTCTGCCTGGGTCTGGATTACCTTCCCCAAAAGCCTTATTCCTCCAAAATTGGGGAAACGCTGCCCCCTGCTGGGAAGTAAAGGAATGGGCCTCCTGAGAGGTGACAAGCCCTAGGCAGGTCTGCACTGTTACCTTTCCAGATTATCCCAAGAGCAGGACCCCCTTCTGCTCAGCTAGTTGAGAGCACTTGTGAAGGCCCCATGCCCGCCCTGGCTGGCAGCAAGTGATTTTGCTTTGTGACCCTGTTTGCTAATCCATCACGTGCACACACAAGCCACCTCTGGGGACCACAGGAGGGTGTCCTAAAAATTATCCAGCGCTTTCCAAAATGGCATCGTTCATCACTCCAGGACCAGCAGGTAAGGTTGATGTCTATTTTTAGTAACAAGACTCTGGAAGTCCAGTAGAAATGGAAACCCTTGAGGCTGTAAACTGGAATGGTTAAAAGGAGCTGCCAGGTGATTTCTTAATTAACCTTAATTACTTAATTAACCTTTCTGTGCCTCAGTTTCCTTGACTAGAAGACAAGGAGGACAACAGTGTCTAGTTTTTGAGTTTGGTGTGTGTATTAGACAAGCTGTGTGCAGATGCTCACACCCTGTACATGTGAACATGGACGCCAGACAGAACATGGGGTTTCTTCCTCTACCACTCATCTGCAATGTCCCCTTGAGATGGAGTCTCTCACCAAGCCCAGAGCTGCCATTTTCAGTCAGCCAGACTGGCTAACAAGCCTGAAAGATTCCTCTCTGTCTTTTTGAGGAGTATGTAGCCATGCCCACTCTTTACATGGGCGCAGGGGACTGAACTCAGGAGGAATCAGGCCCTCTCTGGCATTCTTGCGTGTGTAGACTGAGCTATCTCTGCAGCCTTGGCGTCTAGTTTTTATGAGCTTCAAATATCTCAAGCTCATACAGAGCACCTTGGTAAATGCCTGGCACCAAGGTGGCACTTGAAAGTTTAAGTGACTATTAAATTATGGAGTTCAAGCCAAGGAGGCAGACCGGCCTTCAAGAGTCTCCTGAAGCCAGAGCAAAGGTAGCCAACTAGGTATAAGGCTGAGCCCTGGGCCCCACTGTTTCCAGGCACATGAGGGCTTGCCTTCCCCATCCCATGAGGCCAGACTCAGGCAGGTCTGTGGCTCCCAAAGAGAGAGGGGTATCTTCCGTAGGTCTTCATGTTCACAGATGGTTATGACATGTGGCCAGTGCTACTGAAGACCCGGATGTTTTCTAGAATTCATTCAGTTATGTAAAATTTAAAACTGAAGCAGAGTTAAGTATTTTTCCTAAGAAACATGGCCGTCTTATTTATTTCGCTACATTTTGCAAGTGAGAATATATCTCACTTGCTAAACATTTATCTTCCAAATAGAAATGTATTATAAGTACAAATACACACAGGTTAGTGGAAATTTAGCATTAAAAAGGAACATAAATATCTCACATAATTTTGTTTATATTGATTATATGATTAAATGGCATCTGGGTTATATTGGGTTGAATAAAATGTATTAAAACCAACTTCACCTTTTCTCTTGATCATTTAATTTGACTATAAGAATACATAAAATTGTATCCGTGCCTGGGATTATAACTTGATTTGGTAGTACTTTTTGGCTTATTCTGGAGCTAGGAGAATGTGATGGTTAGGTTTTGTTATCGGCTTGATCTTTTAAATTATCTTGGGTGGGTCTCTGAGGATGGTTATAGGAAGGCAGCCCTCTCAGTAGGGGGCAGGATGTAAGGAAGCTCAGAGAAGCTAAAAATGAGCATCCCTTCCTGGGAGGGCAATGCAGGAAGGAAAGTCCAGAGACTCAGGAAGCCAACAAATCTGGGATAGAGTTGCAAGACCCCACACTAAGGCTATATAAAGGGGAAGAAAATTTCTCTCCCTTGGCCCCTGCCTGTTTGCTGTTTGCTGGTATGTGGTGATGGGTTTCTCTCTCTGCTGGGACAAGTAAAAGTGGCCTGGCCTCTTTCACCATTTTGGATCTGTAGCTTCAGTAAATCTTTTCCTCCCATAATTGTGCCTGGTTTAGAGATTCATCCCAGGGGCATGTGAGCTGACTACGACAGAGAACATCAGGCAACTCCAAGACCATCTGCAGATCAGAATGTATTGGGGGTATAGAGTGAAAAGATCCTCCCAGCCTCCCCAGGACCCCTCAACCCCTGGCCCTAGCCCTCTGCAGCACTGGCCCATGATGGCCATCACCACAGGCAGGAAGCTTCCCCCCTGAGTCTGTGAAGGGCTGCCTTTGCCCAGAAGATCTTTGTACATTCAGAGTTAATGCGGGAAAAATCACCTGTCCAGGGACTCCGAAAGGGATGTCTCCCAATCCTCCTTTCCCAGAGAAACTGGCAATTTTTGGCTCTCCAAAAACACAGGGAATCTCACCTTAAAGTCCCTGCCAAAGTAGAGTCCCTTTCCAGGCCCTTTTCTGTAGAGCCCAGGCTCCAGCCCATTGCATCTTGCACCCAAGTCACCTAAGCTTCTCATGAGGATATGTGGGTACAAAGGCTTCATGTTTCTCAGTGGCCCTCCTGCCTTAGACAAGCTATACCCTGGCTCCACATAGTGCCATCTACTTAGTGGGCCTCGGCAACACTGAAGAGAGGAAAGAAAGAAGAAAGAGAGAGAGGGGGAAAGAGATGAGAGGAGCTTTCAGAGGACTTTGCTGTCCCTACAGCTCACCTGGCCTCAGCCTAGACTTCTTGAATTGTTTGTAGATGAGATGCATCTTGTCCAAACAACACTGAAGCTGCTGGATGCTGTGGGCAGGACATAGGAATAATCAAACAGAGCAGAGAAGAAGGTGCTGGCAGGAGTCGGCTCCCTGCAAGCGTCTCATTGCTGCAGCTCTAAAGGGAGGAATGATGGAGTGGGGATGACTTATCCTGTCTCTAACTAAGCTTATTTGAGTCAACCTTGGAGCAGGCAAACTATCCATCTCTATTCTGGTTCTGTCTCTTACACACTCACCCTCACACCTCAAGAGGTGAGGCAGAGGAAAGCCATCAGGACAAGCAGTAAGGAAGGGGCTCCTTCTACACAGGCAAGGGCAGGGCAGAAGGATCTACATTCTTAGTAGACCTGCTACATCAGGGAGCTTAATGAATTGACAATGGTCCTCACAGAGGCAGGAGAATCAGGAGGCCTGTCCAGGGCCTTCTCATCCTGGGAGCTAAGCTTCTTTCTTTTCCTTACTTTTGGGCTTGATACAACTGGTCATAGGAGGCACCTCTCAGGCCCATGAGGCCGTCTTCCTCCCCAGAGCTAATTCTGGAGCTGGGCTTGGGCAGACTGCAAGCTTGTCGCCAGGGCCAGCGTCTGCCTGCCCAGCTGAGAGCCAGGGTGGAGGACAAGATGGCTGACATGGACCCAGATTCACAGGCTTTATCTCTGTGCCCTGGGAGCTGTTTTCTGATTCCAGAAAGGCGGCTGTGTGCTCAGAGCAGAGTGAGGAGGGGCAGGGCCCAAAACAGATGCATCGATCATCTTCAGGAGGGTCACTTTGGGTTGACTGACCTACAGAGTTGTGTGTTATTTTAGGCTGTTTTATGACCAAGATGGTTAAGAAATCCTTGTGAATTTCAGAGCTGTTTGAATCAAGGACACAAGACTTTGGGATGGTCGTGGTCAGCATGGCAGAAGGGAGGATGTGGCTCTGCACACAGCAGACTGAGGGTCGGTTTGTAAATAGAGGGAACAGGGCTCTTTAAAGGCTGTAAATCCCTGCCTGCTGGAAGCCAAAAATACAGGTATTGAGGTAGATGGATCTGACCTGAAGCCCTACCTGCCATCTGTCATTCATGAGCCTCTTCATCTATAACCATGCTGGGTTCTGAGAAGACCTGACCGAATAGGCTCATATAGACAGGGAGCTGAACCCTGGAGCTGCTGGCTGGCCTAGGGGAGGAAAGGGAGGGTCTGACTCTTCCTTAGGTTTCTTCCTCAAGCCTAGGGCCTTGCCTCAGAAGGAAGGAAGCCTGCTGACTGTGATAAGCCCACTGCACACCTCCCAGCCCCAGCATACAGATTAGGAAAACCCCACAGACCTTCTGTTGTCATGGATCTGCTCCCGGCTCTTGGCTAGCCCGGAGCTCAGGTGGTTCAGGCTCATCTGGGTCTCGGTGATAGTGTGGGAACATCTAGAGAGGATCTCAGCAAACTGTGGGGCCAACAGCGAGATCTCCATGGACTCTTCTGGGCAGCCTGGACCATGGCCTCCCCTGCCCTGTCCTGCCTGGTAAGCCTCTCCCAGATCACTCACAGTCCGTAGCCTGGACCTCAGCTCTGTGGCTTTCTTTAGTTCCTGGAGCTCAGGCATCTCTGCCCCGCTGCTGAGCCTTGAGGGAAGGAAGGGGAAGCTGTGCTTTAGGGCTCTGTGTCCCCATGAGGGACATAGAGGCTTTGAGTTAGCCTTGCTGGCTCAAGGTCTCTGGGGGAGAAGAACGAATTTGAAGAGGGCCCTAAACACCACAGTTGAAACATTATTGAGTATTCCAAGAAATAAAGTTTGAAGTAGATTGGAACATCCTGAATTTATGAAAACGCAGGACCTCACAATACACAGTAAATACTAGTAATGATACTGGTAATGGCACGAAGTAACCTTGTAATGATACAAAGTAACTACCAATAATATTAGTCATGATACAGAGTAACTGCGAATCAACTTCTTGCAGGACAAGTAGAACTAAGTGGACCGAAGTTCTTCCGGCAGACAGTCCATTCCCTGACAAGCACATGGATGGAGGGTACTGGCCATAACATGCCAGGGCCTGGAACATTAGCATCCCACTCCCTAGTGAAATGACTAAGGCATAGCACTAAACTCAGCAAAGAATAACTGAGGAGTGGACATTAGCATGGTGACAAATCCCAGCCTGGTTCTTCACTGTGCAGGAGAGACAGGCCTGCACGGCAAAGGAAGCAGGTGGTGTGAGTCTGTGGACAGCACCGGGCACAGTTCAGGGCATGTTCTAGCACACCATGGTTTAGGTTGCATCCAGAAGCCCGTAGAACACCTAGACATACTGAAGATGTCAGGTAAGAAGAAGCCAACCAACACCAAGAGAAAGTTCTAGATGAGTCTGAGGCCTAGGCAATAAACTTGGACCCTTCAATATGCAGAATAAAAATTACTTTTGCTCATCTATTTTCTAAATTTCTACCATTAACACATATTCTTTAAATGTCAATAACAAGGACAAAAGAAACCTGTGTCTTTTGGCTTGGGAATTCAGTCAGGGGAGGAAGGAAGAGGTGAGCCGAGAGGCTTCGGGTGGGCAAGGGGAAGTTGGCAAAAGCAGGACAGCTGTGTGCTCTCTTCACCAGGCCTCTCCAGGACTGAGCAGTGTCGGCATGTGTGATCGTGGACCAGACAAAGGAGCAGATTTTCACAAACACTTTTGATGGGTGGACTGGGGAAGCATTAGGATTCGCAGAGCTGGTCCTGCTAATCAGACATCCCCCCCCCAGCTGGTGGCATCTGCTGAGGGGGACCAGGGACCTCAGGACAGAGGCAAGGAAGCTGCTAAGGGGGCAGACAGCCAGAGGAACACACTACAGGAGGAGGGACAGGCCACTCTGCCATGTGACATTCCACTCATAAAAATGCCCCCGGCACTCCACTGTTGGAGGAGCTGGTATAAAGTCCCTTAGTTAATCTACAAGTCTGAGATGTTCGGGGTGGTGGTGGGGAACAAGATGGACAGGGAGGCGTCAGAGACCAGTGAGGGGCCCAGGCCTGGGCAAGGTGCTGATG
Organism: Zapus hudsonius; assembly: GCA_004024765.1. Classification (NCBI taxonomy): domain Eukaryota; kingdom Metazoa; phylum Chordata; class Mammalia; order Rodentia; family Dipodidae; genus Zapus; species Zapus hudsonius. The sequence goes on from PVHP010003502.1 coordinate 13,852, forward strand.
GCCTGTGAAGAGGTCATGCCTGGACTCTGGCTCTCTATGCAGACTGCTCCTGCTCAGTGTCCCTCAGCACACCCAACCCAAGCTGCCCACACATTCTAGTCTCAGAGCCTTGGAGCCAGCGTGGGAAAAGTGCTCCCTGCTATCAGCCACTCTCTACGCTTGTCAGCTCAGGTTAAGGGGCAGCTAGATTCCACACACCTTTCTCTCTGCAATTCTTCCTGGGTTGAGAATGCACAGAGCTCACAAGTCACTTTCTGGGGGCTCGAACTCCCTCTGATCCCACCTACCTCTGTCCTCTCTGACTTCACTCTAGGACATTTGACCATGTGACTCTACAACTCCTCTTCCATTCCCCTAGACACTTCATCTCACACCTCTGTGCAGGCCTTCTACTCAGCTGCTCTGTGACCTCAGAAGCCTCAGCTTCCAGGAAGCCTTGGTAACTGGCCCTCACCACTAGGAAGCCCTTCCCCAGCCTCCTCCAGCCCTCGTGTGCAGGATGAGGACTGCCAGGCCAGGGCAGCATGGGCCCTTCTGTGGGCAGGACACTCTGTCTACCTGATCCCTAGATGGCTCTCTTCCCTGGACAGAGCATGCCCAGCAGCAGCCTCCCTGGGTCACCACTTGAAGGGGCCTAATTCCAACCACTCCATCCCTGTAAGCTGGAGACAGTTTTCTTCCTTCCCTGCATCCCAGGCACATGCAGGGCTGCCCTGAGCTAGCCCACGCTAGGAAACTCTGCATATCCAAGAACAAGGGCCATGCTGTAGGCACGTTTCACAGTGGCTGCACCTCAGTCCATACCTACTCTCGATGGGAAAGGCTTCCCTGGCCACAAAGCTTCCATCTCCCACCTGCCCTTGCCCCATACTGTTCAGGATTCAGGGAGTGTTTACTTTTCAACAGCGCTCCAGCAGATGGGTCCTTCCCTTGCTCCCTATCTCTACCCTCTAGCTCTTCCCTCCTTCCCAGCCTCTCTCTCTTTCAAACCCAGAATGCTAGAAGACAGAGAAGAAATAGGAGCAGGGCTTTAGAGGCACAGACCATGTGGATCTTCATCCCTGGTCATGTCAGGGATGGTGCAGAGTCAAAACTCTGTCTCCTAGAGGTCTCTCTGAGGCTCGACACATTCAGCCATTCAGAGAAGGTCCTGATAAATGGAGGCTCCTTCCTGGGGCAGAAAAGCTACCCTAGAAACTGGATAGGCAGTACCCCCATGGCTTTCTTCCAGCAGGAGGTAATAGATATGCAGTAGTTTGGAAAGATGGAGGTGAGGGACAGGGTGGGGGTACCCTAGCTAGTGGTGACGGCAGGAGCTCTGGCTAGGGGGAAGCCAGGAGTGAGGATCAGAGAGAAGGGCTAAGGGGCCCAGGGGGGCTTGGGCAGGACACCCACCTCTCAGTGCCCAGGCTGCTGCTGAGGAAGAGGAGGGCTGTTCTTGTGGCCTCCAGCATCCGCCTACATATGTTCTGGAGCACCTCCCTGCTCCAAGGTAGTCTGAGTCAGATCGTTGGCCAGGATACCAAGGGCATGCTCTGTGCATGTGGGCATGGCCCCGGGACAGGACAGAAGAGGCCCACTTTCCTTCCCATCCTGGGTACTCACAGGACCCAGTGCAGCCCCCGAAGCATCAGCTCCTGCCCGCTTAGGATGGCTCTCGTCAGCCACAGGGCCTGGTAACCAGCACCCAGCACCCCCTGAAACATACAGGGCAGTGACAGGTCAACACCTCCTTCTTCTATATGCCACACCCTCTTTTCCCCCCGCCCCCACCTGGGGTCACCCCTTACCTTAACTGTGTTGTAATCTGCTTGTAGGTCCACCTTGGGGACGAACTTCGGGATGTCCAGAGCAGCTGCAGACAGAGATCCTGTCTGAGGATCTTGATTGTCTAGAACAACTCTGAGGCTATCTTCCCTTGTTCCCAGCTCATAATCTCAGCCCCTTAGTCCTTCTCTGCTGACCTCCCCACCTCAAGCTTTCCAACTGCCTGCTCCCCGCCTTGCAAACTTTGAAACCAGCACGGTAAAGTCTTTTCAAATTGTAGTCCTTTGCTGCCACCTTGTGGACCCTCTTGAGAATGACACCCCAAACTCAAAGTCCTGCCTCAACAGCCTGATGAGGATTAAACCTACCTTCCAGCAAGGTTAGCACCCCTCCCTCTCCTCAGAGGAGGATGAAATTGCCCGGATTGATATGGGAGGAAGAATCTTGTGCTGGAACTCACAGAGCTTCAGACCACAGACCCTCCACCCTTTCTAGCAGCTTGGGCTTATATGCGGCTTCCAGCTTTACCCGAGGCATGCTCTGAATCTCAGAGGGCAGAGCAGCTCAGCCAAAAGTCAAGCCACCAGCTTATGTCATAGGGAAAGAGCTGACAGTGAAGTCATGCATCCCAGAGGAGAAAGTCCAAAAAACAAAGCTTCAGCCTTGACAGCCCTACTCACGGTTCCTGAAGGTCAGCCCCTTGGGGGTCTCTGTGGCTGTGCCGAACAGGGTCAGAGGCCTGCTGGCAGTTGTGTGGGTGATGTGCTGTGCTGAGAGGCTGGGCTCAAGGACACAAAGGTGACCCTCGAAAAGGTACTCCTGGTGCTGGGGGGACACGTTGGTCTGCTCATATACAGCCTCCAAAAAGGTGGCGATACTAGAAACATAAAGGGGGCATGTTACCAGCTGGTACCAACTGGGTCAGAGATCAAACCCACGTATGGGGCTCAGCTCTTCTGAGGTAGGGTGAGGAGCGGCTCTTTTATCAAAAGAGGAAAGGCAAAACAGAGCTCATGCTGTGGGCAGAGAAGAGACAGAGTGGAACCAGGACCCAGGAGTCCCAATGCCAGTGTCTGCCTGTGTACCACTTCCTGCTGCACCCGCTGAAACGCTCTTGTGGCATAAAGTATTCCAGAAGTGAGCCGGTGTGGAGGAAGATGCCTATAACCCACCGCTAGAAAGGTTGAGACAGGAGGACCAAAAGTTCAAGGTCATCCTGTTCTACATAGCAAGATCCTATCTCAAACAAACAATGAAACCGAGTAGCCCAGGAGTAAAGGATTCTGTGAGCAATAAATCTAGAAAATGTATCCACACCACCACCACGCATATACATATACACACATACATACATGCACACACAACACATACATACATACACACGTACACACACACCCTTGAGATGTGCAATGCATACTAACATTGTAAGAGGTACACAATCTCTGAAGTACAAGCAAGGAAACCTATTGAACTTGAACTTTATGGAACTAGTACTTGTCTTGAATGTACTTTGGGAGATGCTGCCTTGAACCCACACTGCTGCCTGAGTGAAGAAGGTTCCATTTCCTTCTCTCTGTTGTTCCCACTCACGTGTTGTGGGCATGGATGTACACGTGGTGCAGGATTGCCTGGGATAGAGAGAAGACATGGACGACAACTCGATGCAGGATGTCACTGGTCTCTGCAAAGAACTGGTCGAAGCCCCAGCACTTGGCCTGCTCAACCTCCAGGATGTTGGCCAGGATGGGCACCAGCTGGCTCTGCAGTCCCCTGCACACTCAGAACATGGATACTATCAAAGGCGGGGGCCATACTTGTCCTCCATAAGTAGGTGATGGGGCAGGTTAAGTTGTGAAGGAATCGCTGGAAAAACTTTGCTCTGGCATCCAAACAGGACCTAAGTCATAAAGGGATGGTGGTGCTCCCGAACCCACTGCATTCCCGGGGCTCTGCCTGGATAGCCTGCAAGTCTGGACCCAGAAAAGAGAAGAGATCCCTAGCCTGGCCTCAATGGGGGGCACACCCTTCCTTCCACTCACATGGACAGCCGGCAGGTGATGGGCAGCCTGTGGCTCCACTCCAGGGGCCCGTTTTCTCGTCTCTGAGTACCTGAAATGGCCCCCACTGGCTTCTCCGTGATGAGGCGGCACCTGCAGTGGGCAGAGTCCTGTAGTGGGCCACCTAGCCTGACATGCTTCAAGGGATAATGGCATTGGCATGGGTGGTAGAGAGCATGGTTCAGGTCATGAAGCCACCCCGATGGAGGCTGGGAAATGGAGTAGTAGAGCCCTGACTCTCACCCACAATATTACCTCCCCCCCCATGCTCCGTCCACCTCCACACCTGTTCCACCCTCCTCTCCTCCTTTTTTTTCTATTCCTTTCCTCCCTTCAAAGCTCAGCCCATTCCCTGCTTCAACTGGTCCATTCCAGTCTCCTGCTCCTGTCTCTGTCCCTAAGTCTAATGTTGACCCCCCATAGCTGAGGGTGTACGCACCAACCTTCTTGCAAATGCACTGAGAAAGGAGAAACTGATCTCTTACATTTAATTATAAGGGCCAGAAGGTGGAGAGAGGAAGAGATAAGAAGTTAGCCAGTTGTCAGCTCTGAGGAAATGAACAAAGAGATGAACTCTAGGAAGAGCCTATCAGTCTCTGGGAAGACCTTGGACCAGGCCCTGGCCCCACCTTCAGCCATGGACAAGCCTCCTGGAGCCTCAGTAGAGATGTGATGAGCTGAGAAGGAGGGTTAGGCTGGAGCAAAGCACAGAATCAGGGCGGGGGGGGGTGTCTTTGCTTCTCTAAAAGAGGCTGAGAGTAAGAGACAGCAGGGCCTTGGGGTGGGAGTGGGAGTCAGGTGTCTGCCAGCTAAATCCAGGGCCTGCCCCCCATAATTCCCTGCCCCAAGCCCACCGTACATGATCTCCTTGTTGCGCCGTGGCCCACCAAAGGGCACAAAGGGCAGACTACCAGTGGCTGCATGGTACAGGGTCACCCCAATGCTCCACAGATCCACGGCCACCCCGAACGCCTTTTGCTGGGGTTTGTGAAGTACTGCTTGCTCATACATGTCAGGGTGCTGTGGGCAAAAGCCAGAGAACAGCCATGGAACCACAGCTTGGGCAGAGGCATGCCTCAGTCAGCCCCTATCCCCACCTTCAGATGGAAATAAAACCATAGGGCATCCACCCCCGAGTCACCTGGGAAACTGGCACTATGCTCCCTGACCACGGACAATTCCTTTGGCCTTGGTAAAGGCAGGCTGCGTCCACCCCCCAAGAGGAGGAAGACTGTGCAGGGTGGTCTGGGCAGACTGAAGGACCCTTTGCTTTTCCTCTCAAAGAACAGAATGGATTCTTCTGGCTGGGGTGCAGGGATGACATGTGTGGTAGTTTGAATGTGATCGTGTAAAACAGACTCAGGTGTTTTATTAAAAGGTAAGTTGTAACTCAGGTCTGCAGCAGTGTGGCTGGAAGGGTGTCACTGGGGTCGGATCTGAATTCCAGCCCAATGGTGTATGGAGAGAGCAGTTTAAGCTCTGGTGGTGTTGTGTTTGCTGGATGTGGTGCTTGCTGGCTGTTTAGTGGGTTCTCTCTGCTTGGATCTATGAAAGGGAGTCAGGTGTTTTTGGCCATTGATGGAACTTCCCTTGGATCTGTAAGCTTGAAATAAAACCCTTCCTCCCATAAACCTAGTCAGGTTGGATGCTCATTCCAGCAACATGGAGCATGTAACCTGTTAGAAGCAGGGGACTTCATGGGGGCACAAAACAAGAAGCAATCAGCTTGAGGCGGAAGGTCCCCAGGTGGCACTCACCAGGTACTCCTCTGTCCCATAGACAGAGACGAACTTCTCATCGTCATCCAGCTCCCGGGCAGCCCCAAAGTCAGATAGCTTGTAGATGCTCTGGCCTTCCTCTCCCACGAGCCGCATGACATTCCCTGGCTTGATGTCACGATGGACAATGCCATTCTCCCGTAGGTGGTTCATGCCCGCCACTGGGGACAGACAGAGGATTGCTAGTTAGCTCTGGCCAGGGACAGCCTAGGGTTTGAGGCTCATCCTGGTGGGAGTGGATCCAGAGAGACAAGGAGTTCTCCTAAGAAGCTCAGAGAGATCAGAAAGGCAGAGCAGAGACCAACCCAGGGCACACCTTTCCCCTTTTATTATCTATTTGTGGTAAAATGTAAGAAGAGATTTTTTTATTTTGAGACACAGTCTTGATATATTGCCCAAGCTGGCCTGGAACTCACGATCCTCCTGCCTCAGCCTCCTGAGGGCTGGGAATATTTAACCACACTCTGCTCATGGAAACCACTGATAAGTGTGCAATGTAGCGGATTTAAGCACATGAACAATGACATGTAAATGTCGCCCATACCCACCTGTAGAACTTTATCATGAAACTACCAATTATACTACATTCCTCACTGCTTCCAGGCCTGCACCTGCTACCTGTCTCTAGCTGTGACTAGGAGATACACTCTAGAGGAAGTACGTGACGTTTGTCCTTCTGTGTTTGGCTTATTTCCTTAGCACAGTGTCATCTGGCTTCATGGTGTAGAATTTCCTTCCATGTAGGTCCTTATTGAGGTGTTTGACACCAGAATTTCTTTCCTTTTATAGCTGAGTTATATTCCACTTCATGGAAACACCACATTTTATCTGTTTCAGCTGTTTCAACTTTTGTTTAGTGTGAATGATGCTACTGTGAATACTGGAGAACATTTTCTTTTTAAAATTTTATTTATTTATTTATTTTTTCAATGTAGTGTGTCACTCTAGCCCAGCTTGACCTGAAATTTTCTCTATAGCTCCAGGCTGGTTCAAACTCATAGCAAACCTCCTACCTCAGCCTTCCAAGTGCTGGGATTAAAGTTGTGTACAACTGTGCCCGGCCCTTTTTAGATTTTTTTTTTTAATTGTAGATTTGAGCTGAATGATTGGCAGGGATCAGCTGCCTGGGTCCTGCTGGCCCATTGGTCATCCCAAGCCTGCTGGGACACCAATTTTAGTCCTCTGAAGTGCCTGGGCCTGGGATGGTCTGCTGGAAGGTGGGCAATGGGGTGAGGGCTCACCCACACATCGTAGCACCACCAGGAACTCCTCCTCGTGTAGCCCGAAGGCATTCTCGGGGCTCTCCAGAACACTCAGCAGGCTCCCGCTGGAGCAATACTCCATCACCAGCACCTTCTGCCGACCACTGCTCTGCGGGCAGAAGAGAGGGAGGCTCAGGAAGGAGGGCACCTTCCTTCCTCACCCACTTAGAGCCCAAAGCTCCCATTCCCAGCTCCTGGTCTTTCCTCATGCCTCACACTCGTCCCACACCTGGGAATTCCTCTCTGATCAGCCACTGATTCCCTCCTCTTCCATTGCTTCTCCTTGTGTTCTTTACCCCCTCTCCAGGCTAACCTGCTGATGAGCACGTGGCCAAGTCTAGGATCACATGGCCTCATTCTCCCTGGACTATGAGGGTCAAGGTTAAGGCCATCTTCCTCTGACCAAGCACAGGACCCACCGTCTCCTCCACCGCAAAGAGCTTGACAATGTTCTCATGCTTCAGCTTTCGTAGGACCTCAAACTCCCTCACCTGCACCTCTCGGGGCCGCAGGTAGCTGACCGAGTTGAAAACCTTTACAGCAACCAGTTCCCCAGATTTCTGTTTGGAGGGGGGAAATAAGGTGGGGGTATGCTGATGAGAGGCACCCTCTCCTCTCTTCTCTCCTCCCTTAACCAGCCCCAGAGGAGAGAGGCATGAGCTGAATAAATGTCTCCATGAGGGGGTATGGAGCAGCACTGGAAGGAGTCACATCTGATATCCTGCAGGGGACAGCTCGTGACTATTGTCACCACTGCCATAGGTAAAAGCTGCCAGGCTAGCCCAGCCTTCCTGGTGTGAGAATCAGGCTGGATTCTGCTATCTCCAGCTCCTAAGCACGGAGTGGGGTGTTTCTGGTGCAGCTCAGCAGTGAATTTAAACCCAACCAGGACCTTCCTCCCTCCTGCGCTATTTCTAGATCCCAGGTGCTGTCACCTCTGCTGTATGCTCGCTCTGTGTCTGGCATGTCCCTGACACAGGCCTTGTCCAGCTCCCCACATCTCTGCCCAAGCACACGGAACAGAATCCTTACACAGGTAGCACTTCCTGCCATGGAGGGTGCCTGTCTGGGCATGAGGGGACCAGGGACCAGGGTTTCTCCCTACCTTGTTGCGGGCCTTGTACACACTGGCAGTGGCTCCCTGCCCCAACAGGTCATCTGTGTGCCACAGGTAATTGGCTGTGCTCTGCATCTCCTGGGCTGGCCACCTTCCACTTGAAAAAACAAACAAACAAACAAAAAAACTCTTCTGGGGTCCCAGGGCTCCATGCCTGGCTGAAATGGATACTGATAGCCAGCCACCAGTGCCCCAAGCCATCCCATGAAGAGAGACACATGGCCATGTCACAGGCAAGAGAGATGAGGAAGTACAGAAAGTTAGATAACTTGTCCCAAGAGAAGCACAGCACCTCCTGAGGCCCCATTATGGGGCTTTCTACCTGTCCCACTCCTCAGGTCTCCTCCAGTCCCCTCCAGGGCCAGGACAAGCTGTGGGGACAAACCTTTCTCTATTACCTGTTCCAGGCACTGAGGGAGGCTCAGGAGGAAGAGCCCTGAATCAGTCAGTAGGTAGGTCAAGGGCAGTGCAGTCACAGCCTTAAATTTCCAGGATTGCAACATCCCTGCTGGCTTGGCCCACTACTTCCTGTCACTGTGAGCTCACAACTGCTCCCCAGCAGAGTCAGGTCAGTGATCAGTGCTGCTCCAGAGAGGACAGGAGGGAGGGAAGGAGAAGGAGGCAGATAGAAGAGGAGAGAAGCGAGATCCAAGACCATCAATCCAAAGATTTAGGAACTCTGAGGGGATCTGAAATCCCTTTACAACTCTGTTCCCCATCTTTGTTCTTATCCTGTTCTTTCTAAATGCTGCTTCCTCTAAAGTAACTGATTCCAGAAAATGATAAACTCACTGCTTTTCTGAAAGGTTGGCCTTTTGGGATGTCTTGGGATAGAAGCATATGCTTTAACACTTGGAAATCAAGCTGGATTAGACAGGGGCCTCTTCTTGCTCTAACATTTCATAGCTTCTCAAACTGATGGTGGCCAAACGTAGACTCCTGTGTCACTGCTTCAAGCTCTCTCTCTCTCTCTCTCTCTCTCTCTCTCTCTCTGAGACAAGGTCTCATGTAGCCTAGCCTGGCCTTGAACTTGCTATGTATAGAGGATGATCTTGAACTTCTGGTTCTTTTCACCTCTACCTCCAAAGTGCTGGAATTACAGGCATATGCCACCATGCCTGGTTTATGTGGTGCTGAGGTTCAAACCCAGGGGCTTTGTGCATGCTAGGCAAGGACTCTAACAACTAAGCCTTATCCCCAAGGCCTTGTAATCTTTTAATCCAAGCCCTGGAGCTCATCAGCTCTTGAGCCAGAAGCCATATGAAGAGATTAGTGGTCATGCCCAGGTTTCAAATGATGTATCCATGTTTGCATTATGCAGAAGCAAAGGAGTCGATGACAGCCTTCTGAAGGAATATGAATGAGTTGCTCAGGGTTTTCTCTAAGGCTGGGGAGTCAGCCAGGCTGAGGATCCAGCAGCACATACTAAAATCAAGGCCAAGGGCCCAGTTCAGACAGTTGAGAGACAACAGTAGCGTGTCCGTAGCTCTCCCTAGGGTGCTCATGTACTCAGGCTGTGCTGGCAAGGTCCAGCTGCTGTTGGGACAGGCACATGCGCTCCTGGGTTTTGAGCTCCAAGCTCTGCCTGTGGCACTTCTGCATTCTCTAGCTTCTGACCCCTGCTCAGCACCTGTCAACAGAGGGCTCAGGAGCTTTCATGAGTCAGCAAGCTTCCCCACTGCCTCTCTCCCCCTCAGGGCTCTTCCTAGGCAAATGCACTTACCTGTTATCCCAGGTGCCCTAAATCAGGCAAGACTCTCCCTGGCAAGGGTGTAAGGCTTTCTGCCAGGAACAAGACCATGAACTGAGCTACACCGGAAAGAGGATGAGAGGCCCCTTAGTGATGTTTGTCATCCCCTGTCAAAAGCCACCAGGCCTAGCCCTTTAACCCTTTCCTGTTTGTCACCTCCTCTACAGGGACAGGGGATTTCCAGCCTACTCCTTAGCTGATCTGGGAGCCTCTCAGCCTCTCTTGGCCATTTGGGTTCCTGGGACTCCAGTCAGGGCACAGATCTAAGGGAAAGGTGAGTGTAGGCACCAGAGCTGGACCCAGGCTTTGCCTCAGTGTACTGAGAAGCAGGGCCCATGAAGGGAGCCTTGTTGCCCAGTGGTAGTTCCCTGGGTCACAATGCTCCTTGCCTCTTGCTAGCCTTCAGTCATTTCCGAAACTGTCCACTGCAGAGGGAGTGCACCTGGGCCCCAGCAGCCACAGAGACAGAAAGGGGGCACTGAGGGGAGTCTTGCTCTGAGGCTGGCCCACACCTGGCTCCCCAGTGCCACCCTCCTCCACCAAGGCTGCACACTCACCCCATCTGGCAGCAGGGGATGCAGGCTTGTGGGACTGGCAGGCACCCTGAGGGCTTTAAGGTCCTGCAGTCGTTCACAGGCAGTGCTCAGAACAATCTGGTAGCATGGATCCTTGGAACCCAAAGGCAGGGCTGGCTGCTATAGCCTTGTGCCTCCCTTCCCTGCCTCTGTCAGCAGTGGGACACCCAGATCAGCAGAGCTAAGAGCCTGAGTTCTATCATACTTCCTGATTCAGTGCTGTTCTACCCACCTCTTTCCTCCCTCCACCCTCTCTTAAAGAAACAGACAGCTCCCACACCTCCCAGCAGGAAGGAGAGAGAATGCAGAGAACTGCCAAGTGGAGGGGTAGGACCAGAGTCTGGAAGAGCTCAGGAACTGAGACCGGCCTCTGGGGCGGGCCACAGGGCACTGTTCTGGCATGTCTAAGCTCACTGCCTGGAGCCCATTGGGTGCTTGGCAAGTTAACCAAGTGGAAAGCTGCTTGGGAAAGCCCAGGCCCTGTGCCTGGCCACTTCCAGGATAAGTTGGACCCAATTCACCCTCCCTTACATCTGCAAGAGCAAGCAGGAACCCAGGTCATATCCTCAATGTGACTTTGAGCACATCCTCCTCCCCTTCCAGCCAGCTTTCTCACTCATAGCTTCAAGCAGTATGGATGCCTGGGAGATGATGGACGTTTCCAGGCCAGCACCTTTAGTAACTGGCCCATGAGCTCTGAAGACTATTGAGGTCAACGTGCACGCCACCTTCCCAACCAGGACCCTGATGCCCAAAATATCCCAGGAAGCTGAAGAGGTCTATGCTACTCTGGTCAGCTCTGAGTGGGCAGTGGGATAAGAAATGGTTAAAACCAGGAAATTCCATGTTGGAGGGACTTTCCCAATGCCACACCTGGTGATTTCCTCTGCCAGCCTCCCCCCCCCACCCCAGAGAGGACAAGGGCAGAGCTCATAGCCTCTGCTCAGACGGCCCTTGATAAGAACATGGCAGACGAACTGTGCTGTGAGAAGCCACTGAAGGGCCAGGAAGGATGACCCCGGGAATTTCATGCCACCCCATGTCCAACTGGAAAGTACATGAGAAAACTGAGCTTCCTTGGGGCATCCAAGGCTTGGCATGATCAGAACTCTGTGCATCCCCTAGCAAAGCATTTGATTTGCTGCAAGACCCTGTTAGAACGCATGTGGTTCTGCTCCACATGGCCAGGCCCAGGGAGACCTTCATGTCCCTGCTAGGCCACCGGGGGCACCTTTCCTATTGCTGCATACTTTCCTCCATGAACATCAGTTTCCTGTCTGCAGCAAGCCCAATCTCTTTCCAACAACAGACATGTGTCTAGCACTTCCTGTGAGGCAGACACTGTGTGCGCAGGATAGGAAGGGAGACCTAGGCATTCCCCAAGGTCCCGAGTGCAGGACAATAAGGGGGGGGGACTTCTAGGAGGTACATACCATGTACACAGTGATTTTGTGGACTCTGATAGGAGCAGCAGGGGATCAAGAAGGGCTAGTCAGGTTTGCCAGACATCCCTTAGAATTAAGGAGAGAGGAGGGAGCTTGGGAGTAAGGGGGAGGGGAAGAGAGAGCACAGGAAGTGTGACTGGCTCAGGGTGCAGTATCTGGTAAGCTAGAGATCAGTGGGAGATGATGGTGGGTTTGTAATAGATGACCCCGGGAAGTCACAGTGTGAATAAGATAAAGGACAGTCCTGCCTGTGCCCCACCTGGAGGCCCTGAAGGAAGAGGAAGTCTGTAAGAAGCGCAATGGCAATCGGAAGGCAGCATGCTTCAGAGGCAGGGAGTGTGTCGGGTGGGGAGGTGGTGGGAAGACAGCTCTCAGGGAAACACTCATCTAGTGGCGTAGTGGAGAGGGATGCCTCCTAACTCAGCCACCTACGTGAGCTTCATCTTTCTCAGAGGGTTGGTGTGAAACGAAATGAGATGAAATGATTGGTACCCAGAAGGCTCTGAATGGGTATGATTTTGGGCATGCACCAGTAGACGCAGCTGCTGAGAAGGCTGTGGCACTTGATCAGGAGTTCAGGGCCAGCCTGAACAGGGCAACATAAAGCCAGTCTCAAAGAGTAGGGAGGGCTGAAGATGTAACTCAGCATGCTGGAGGTTTTATTCCAAGCAGCAACTGCTGCAACACACACACACACACACACACACACACACACACACACACACACACACACACACACACACACCCCACACTGAATTTTCTGCCCCTTCATGGCTTGACAGTTTCCCCAGACTTTCGGGCAGGGTGGGTGTGTGGAGTGGGGCTTGTTTGAGGGGCTGTGTATACTCACTGTGCTCACTCATAAGTGGGAGGAGCTAGAGCCCTGCTCCTTGACATCTTCAGGAGACAGCTCTGCACAGCTTCGGTGCACCCACTTCCCCAAGCAGTGGGAGGGGCTGCGGCCGGACATCCGGGCTCTAAGAACTGACCCTTCAATCATCCCTAATATACAAAAGCAAACATTTCTTCACTCCTTCCCTTAGCTAAGGAGCAATGGTATGTTAAAGGAAAACGTTTTCTCACCCCCCTCACTGCCTGCCTGTACCTGCACTCACACCTGCTCCCGTAGCCCCACTCTCTTGGGCCATGTAACTCATCCTCACACCTTCTAACCGGGTGCTACCCACCTTGAAAGTATGCCTTGACAGTCTCCAGTAATCCCATATACTCCTCTGACAACAGGGGTGACAACCTACTTTTACCACAGGGTGGCAGAACAACTTAAGCTTTGATTTACCCCAGGCCAAGGCAAATTCATGATCTACCCCAACAAGGCACGATGGAGCTAAATACCACATATACACCTGAAAGATGGAGCTGGCAAACGAAGAAGACCTAAGGCCAGGGGCAAGGCTCCTCGTATTACTATGGAACACATGGCAGGCTCGATCCATCCTAAGGAGTCATAAAGCATGCGAAATGCACAAATGTGGGCCTCTTAGGCTCTCTGACCCTTTTGGTACCTTGCTTACTCATCTCTACCTGGGGAAGGAAGGCAGCTCAGTGTGAGTTGACCCACAGCAGGAATTGGAGGTCAGAGCTGAGTTGGGTGCCCCCATCATCATCGTCAAAGTCAGGACACCAGTGTGTTGTTCCAGTAGCTATTTAGCCAACCACCCTAAGGAATCCTGCTCCTTGTCTAGGAAATGAAGATTCCAGGCATGTTTGAGGTTTCAGTTCGTGACTTGATTGGCCTCACTGCTTTGGGCTTGTGGTGGCACAACTTGGCAGAAGCACGCAGTGGGGTAAAACTTACCTCATTGCCTGGAAGTATAAAATGGTTATCTTTGATCAACTTCATTCTTAAATCCCCAAAGCATTTCTAAAGGAGAGAAAGCAACCCTCTAATCTCTACCTCCAAGACATACTGTTTAGCCCTTCCCACTCTTGGATGTTGGGGCGCTCTAGGGCACGGCTTGTGGTACACGAAGAACCTCTGGCCACCCTTAGGTGTAGCTGGCAGTGTTTCCAAACAGTTTTTTAGGTCACACTCTTCCAAATGGAAAAATCTTACTATAAAGCTAGAAATGAGAACAGTCCTCACTGAAAACAGACAACATGGGTTCTGGGAAGGAAATCGTTCTCATAGCAAGACTGGCCAATAGTGTGCTGACTTTCTACAAAACCTAGATTCCATCCATAGGCTATTTGGAAATCCTGGGGGGAGGGGACCCACTTTCAAATGCAACTCTGCTGTGCCCTGGTGTCTGGAGAGTTTGAGGAGGTGGCTTCTGAGGTTATCTTGTTCCTCTTGCTAGACAGGACGGTGTCCTTCAGAGAGTGGGTAAGGGATAGGACCTTCAGCAGTGAAACCTAAAAATGTGTTTTATTTTGACGTTGTGCTTTGGATTTTCCCCAATCCGTTATCTGCTAAGTGACAGTTTTAGGATCACACAAAGCATCTCCAAGCATACATACAATATTCCAGTTATCAACACCATTTTAAAGAATATACTATTTTACACAAATGTGACATACGAATCAGACGCCACAACATTGCAATTCCCTGGAAGATCTTCGGAACTGAAGTCCATGTACACCAGCCCTTCCAGTGGTCTGTTCATCCTGGTGCTGGTGGTGTTTCTCATTTCCTTGGGGAGAAATGAGGGTGTCCTGAGGAGGCTGGCTGAGGCCAGTGTTTCCAGTTTACAGGTTGCTGGCGGCAAACTCCTCTATTTTCCAAATTGGAATGCTGGTAGCCCCACCCTAACCCTCTTCCCCAAAGACTAACTCTTCAGAGTCCACACCAAGAAAGGATCCATGCCACAGAGGGCAGAGCAGGGCTCTTGGAAGCATCATGCTGTTCGGCAAGCATACTTAAGGAAGGCTGGGTGCCCTAGGCCCGAGGTGGCCAGCTCCTTTTGGCTTTTGGGTGTAAAATCACAGTGTGCAACCTCAATTCCAGTTGAAGTGAGCTCTGCTGAGGACTCTCCTCCTATTGGTTCCTAGTCCTCTTGACAGGATCTTCTCACAAGTGTCAGGAGCACCAGAGATGGGGAAGACAGCTTGGCTCCAAGAGCTGGGGTAGTGGGTGATCACTTACACACTGTCCAGTTCATGATGCAAACCGGCAATGGGCACCGACCAAGGGGATGACAAACACAAATCATGTACAGGGTTGAAAGAGAAGCAAGGCAAGAGCAACAGAACAGGCCTGAAGAACTGTCAGGAAGTGAGTTTTACTCTTACTTTCTTAGAGGCTAGTGTACGGGGACAGGGTAAAGAGCAGGTCTGGGAAGTTTATCAATTGGATTAAGAAGAATGTAAGGTGAAGGGTGGGGCTTCATATACAGCAAGGAAACAGATCCTCGGGTCTGAATACCTCTTCTTGGCTCAGGACCAATACAGGCCTAGGTTAAAGCAAAGACAGGCCACTAAACAGAGCAACAAAGACAAAGCATTCAAAGGACCATGGGTTGCCTCTTGTAGGCTGACTCACTCACTACAGGAGTCATGGGTTCTCTCTTTGGATCAGGGAGTAGTTTCCTTGGGCTGAAGTCACGCTTCTTACCAGTGACTCCCTTCAAACAATGAGAACATCTACCATTTTCCACAGATCCAAGTATCAATGTTACATGTGGGTCCATGTGAGTACCTCTTTTAGCTCAAAGCTGAGAACACTCTGATTTTCCTACCCAAATGTTACCTACCATCTCTCCTGAACTATAGAAAATAAAAGGCTAAAATAAAATCATAGCTTTCAAATCAGAAAACCTAGAAAAGAGGACTGAGTTTGAACTTCGAGGAACTGTGTAAGGCCTAGGCTCTAGATGTTCCTGGTCCTAGTATTCTTGGGGCAGCACAATGCAAGAGGACCTGGTGCCTGAAACACAAGGTTTGCAGACTGGAATAGAGCATCAAGGGTAGCATTGTTGAAATTTGGAGGGGAACCATGTTAAAGGCCAAAAGAAGGTCCAATATTCAATATCTAACCTTTTATTTTCTTTAGATTAGGCTTTGAGGAACCTTGAACCTGTGGGGTCAAAGTTCCCTTAGTTGTCCTTGTTTGGATAAATGAAAATCCATTTCAAAGGGTGTTGTCTTTCTTTAGGGCTCTCCAAGGTCCCTAGAGACCTTGTTAAAAACAATCATGGGATACACTTAAATAAGTTTTTAACCTAGGAACAATTTTTAGATCAATGTTACTAAACTTAACATTTTGAATGGGATTGTGAATTTTATGTTTTAAGTGCCAAAAAAAGTGAAAGGACGATTCTTACCATTTTCAAATCTGCTCTGAACACAGTAAAACTTTAAGACTCTTCACTCTAAAAGGAACCAGCTATAAACTGTCTTATATATGAAAATGTTTTAAATGGACAATTGTCTGACAGAGATAGGAACCCAAGAAATGTTTATACCTTCAGAAAAAATTTAAAAGCTCCTTTATAAAATTGGGATGCACTTCTATAGGTATAGCTGAACAAAAGCAAACACCAGTGACCAATTCACAGCAATAGAAAGAAGACAGAGGAAGTCCCATCCCCACATCAGATCACAGGACTATCCTATCCTACTAAATTTCATATGAAGAAGGGATTTCAAAGGCTGGGTTCTCTGGTCCAGGCAGAACAAAGGTTGTAATGGAAAACAAAAACCCCTCCCCACATGGCTTGTGTGTGAACTGTCTCAATAACTTAAAAAGAGCGGTCTATGACCAGAAGAGGCTATACATGCCAGAGACTAGTGTGTGTGTATGTGTGGTGTGCATGCGCGCATGTAAAAGAATGGCCTATATATGATTCTCTATAACCAGTACCCAAAACAATATGTCACTGAGAGCTGGGTGGCCATACCCAACCATCTGGTAAAGTACTTCCTATGGTCTGAAGGGACTGAGACTTGAGCTCACATCCTTACAACTTACCTTGCCAGATTTCACAGTGACCTGATAATGAAAAACTGTCTCTGGCTAACCTAAGAACAGCATGTACTGCAGCTGGTTGGATTACAACATTGAGGGAAGTTGAGGGTAGTGGGGTGGGGAGGGAAGGGAAAGGCAGTAATAAGGGCTTCATTCTCAAGGTTTTGGGTAATAAAGAGGCTAATTCCTGTAAAAGCAATTTAGAATCTAATTTTCAACTGAAGTCCCCAAGCTAGTTAAATAGGAAGTTTTAATAACAGTCAGTCCCCTTGTCTAGAACAATTAAATTATTCCCTTCAGACAGTACAAGACTTGTCAGTGGACTGTGGGGAAGCTGATGAGTTAACACCAGGACTAGTGGCATTTGTTTTGGGGAAGACAGTGGGCTTGGGCCGTGTGGCTGGTGGTTTGACTGGGGCAGCCATCTTGACAGATTTAATAGGTCGGAAGGCGCAGGCGATGTCCCCAGCAGTACTGGCACTACGCTGGAAGGTGGGCTCAGGGTCCTTGAGGAGTTGTGTGTGCAGAGGGCTGGAGGGCTCGGATGTGGGGGCTACCACCGGGGAGGTTTTAAGGGGCTCCAAAGTGTCCAGAACCACATCAGGCGTGTGCTTAACGTTGCTCTGCCGCTCTAGCTCCCGCAGCTCATTCAGGGCAGAGTTCATTGTTGCCTCGATATCCTGCAAAACAGGAAAAAGGCCAAGGTAAGGCAAAGGAAGACAGAGATCTCCAAGGATCATGTTTCAATGAGATAGGCCATGCCATAAAACCAACTATAAAGTGATACTATACTTGGCCAATGTCCTTGACCATGTGAATCCTCAGAATGTGGGGAAAGGGGACAGAGGGGTTTTCATCATTAGGGATTTCTTTTTCCTGTAGAAAAAGTCATTACATTATTTTCTACTAGAGTCCTTGTCTTTAGTGACAAGTATCAAAATACTTATGGGTGAAATGGGGAGGGGAAAGGTCATTAGTATGTGGGGAATCATATAATTATTTTTACTTCTGTATGATTGAAAGTGCAAAAAATAAATAATTTTTAAAAATGATAAAAATCAAATATGATTTTTATTGTCTTGAACTTTAAGACTAATGGTTAAGAGGGCTAGTCCTTTGCCACAAGAACCGTGGCTCAAGAGCCCAGTCCTTAAAGATTCATCAAAATAATGTTTTAAGCCAGGTGTGGTGGCGCATGCCTTTAATCCCAGCACTCAGGAGGCAGAGGTAGGAGGATCACCATGAGTTCAAGGCCACCCTGAGACTACACAGTGAATTCCAGGTCAGCCTGGACTAGAGCGAGACCCTATCGAAAAACAAAACAAAACAAAACAAAAAAAAAAGGATAATGTTTCAAGTACCCAACTCATGGGAGTAACCAATTTAAAACTATTTCCTTCTACCCAGCACCATGAGGGGGGTCCAAAGAATGACCAGATGGGGAAACCAAAGCCCACATAGGTGAGTTAGTCTCTGTACATCCACAGAATACTCCAGATCTTAGAGAAAAAGCAGTCTTAGTCCATGGGCTTAAAGGAGAACCAAAGAACCTTTGTACACAAGACAGCTGCCTCCCAGGGAGTGCTCCCAGCTCCCACCACCCTTTTCACGAAGTTCCATATCATGTCTTAAATGCACCATAGGACTCCTCCTTGGGATCAAGAAGACATTCAGATTACACATTCCAGGGAAGCCCTACATTCCTCACTAAGGATTGTCTTATGGAGTGATCTATGCTTGCTACTGACTCACTTTCATGTTCACTTTAATACTCATAAACTGCTTCTTCTTTCTTTTGCAGTGCTGGGGATAAAACCCAGGACAAGGGTTTTATGACCGAACTATACCCCCAACCCTCTCAAACCTTAAAATGCTCAGAAAACAACTCTGTCTCCTGGCTCTATTCTGCTATTCAGCTAGTGTGTCCACCTTTTCTAATACTTTTATTAATGCCTGGCCAAGGGAGGATCAGGAGGATTCCCATGAGGCAAAGTAGACTGCTATCAGGAGCTTAAATAGAGGTATAGAACAGAAGGCTAGCAAAGCAAGACATCACAAACCCAGGGCTTAACACTGGGCTTGCAGGTGTTCCTCTTTAAGCAGAGCCCCAATTAAGCCATTTTCTACTGCCCCCCCCGGAAGACCGGGCAAGAAGGGCAACAACAAGCCTTAGTTCCTACCTGGTCTAATGAAAATTATATAGCTGGGAGAGACGTCTGAGAGAGCTGCTGGGAATGACTCCAGTGGATAGGTTTTTAGAGGTCGGGTTGGAGTTCTAATAGTTTATGGAAAAGAGAGAGTTATCAGTGTGATTCCGACAAGGATGGTGCTGTAACCCAGGAGCTCGTCTTCACTGGATCTGGTTGGAAACCCTTCCTTCTAGTACTTGAGCTCTCAGTGGCAGCAGGAATCTTTTGGAGTTAAGATTAGAGTCATAGGTGGGCTGATTATCTACCTACTAGGCATCGAGGCCAGCTTTAGGAATGTGCCACATGAAAATATGACCCAAACTGTAACTGAGCCTCAAACTTTGAGCAACTTGGCTGATGTCTACTAGTGTCTTAAGGAAGGAAGTAATTAAGAAATTTGGGCTGATAGGAATCTTATCAAAATGCTGATAACTAATAAGAGACTAGTTAGAAAGAAGGGGTTCAGCAGAAGGGGGAATAAAGGAAGGTAACGGGAGGGGATTATGATCAAAACACACTATATACGTGTATGAGAACTGTCAATAAAAACCACTCTCAATCACTGGCATTGAAAGCTTTGTAAATAGCCAGAATTCTTTCCCTCCATCCTTAGGCTGTTGCTGGGGAGACAGGGACAGGCAAATTGGTCAGTAAGCTGTCTTGGAAGACCCATATGCTTGACAGTCCTTGAACTCAGTACAGAATGCACAGAGCATGGGCCTGTTTCGGGTCCTGTTACGACTGTCACAGGCTGTCCTAGAGGAAGTGACAAGTATAGAGTCATGCTTGCTGCTTGTCTGGGGTCCTCAGTTACCTGTGCAATAACCTCAGGGTCCACAGGCCGATGGTTATTGAAGCTTTTTGATCTTCCTGCTGTGGCGGTCTTCCGGATCTGTGGACTGTCCAGTCGGTTCTTCAGGGATGAGTGGCGGCTGATAGAGTTGAGGCTTCCATGCCCGCTGATGGAGCATTTATCTGGCCCTTCCTTGGGGAGACTCTGGCTCATGATGGGCTGGGAGGATGGACGGCAGGTAGCCCCCACCCCCGGGGAGGAGGAGTCTGTCAGGGAACTGCTCAGCCCATGGCTGTCATTCCGAAATGCTTTCCGGATGCTCCCAGATTCTGGACGCTTTCGTTGCCTTTAATCACAAACAGAAAGGGCATCTGATCAGGGAGCCCTGGCTCTGAGGGAGCTAGGATGGTGAGAAGAGGGCAGAGGCTGCCACCTAGGACTTCTGTAGGGTGAGACACACAACACACCTTCTTTCCTCAGTTTTACTTTCTCTTGCTTTCTCCACGTGACTGTTCCCTTCCCCCCTTCCCCCAACCTGGGCAGAGGAGAAATGGATACTTACTTGTTGGTCACTGGCTTTGGGTTCTAAACATGTAAGATGCTGTTAGAAAAAAAAGCCAAATTAAGGAAAAGTTTCTAGTGGGAGAAGTTCACGGAATGATCAGCTCCGTTTCCTGCTTTACACAGGACCCCAAGGCACCAGGCTAGAACATCTCATTGTCACCAAGAAGGGAAAATGCCTGGAAAGAGGAGAGGTCACCTTTCCAAATTTCAGCCTGTATAACTATAGCAAGCTTGTGATCATTTTGAGCCCTGGTGAGAGGTCGCAGTGCCAGACAGAGAGTCCATTATGTTGGTGTTCTTAGGGTGGAAAGGGCATCTACGTGACCCCTGTGTCACCCAGCATGTGGGTGAACCCAGACTCTAGGCCAGTGTGTTTCATACCATTGCAGAATCCTATCAGATGTATACTGCTTGCTGTTGAATCACTTCATCAGTTTTTAGAAGTAGACTTTAAAAGACCTAATGCTGCAAGTTCAGATAGCAGAGGGGCAGCTCTGAACTGGATCTGGAATCTAATGAGGGGAAACTGGGGCTGAGGATGGAAGGAGGAAAGAGTAGGACTCTGCCGACTGGGGTCCATCTAGGAGGCAGGGCTGCTTTTCTAAGCTGAGGTCTACCTTATCTTTCTGAACACAGGGCTTGGCCTAGGACTTGACACACAGCAGCCACTCCAAATCGTTCTGCTAGGCAGTTCTAGCTTTGCAAGGTAGCCATTCTTACTGGAAAAAAGATGATCTCAGTCTTAAAAGCTCTGCTGACATGAGCCCTTCTCTCTGACACCAGCACCTCCGATGGCAGACAAGATTCCTTTTTCCCCATGTTCCTCCAGCACTTCCACAACATTGCTTTTCAGCTACCTTTCCATGTGCTCTTTACCTGACCAGACTGTGTTAGGTACAAAGTGAAGACTTATAAAATGTGTTGAATTAAACAGAAACACCACACCCTAAGAATTCCTTATTGACTTCCTTTTTCTACTTAAGGATAGCTGACTCACAAGTCTAAAACTGCTGAGAAGGCAGATTTATAGAGTGGCTATAGTGTGTCATATCCAAATCTATCTCCTAGGAACATAAATGAGGAAGACAGTTGCTGATTCTAGGAAGCTCAGTCTGTCAGGGAACCAAGTGCAGTGTTGAGTACCAACAACTACTCAAGCTACTTTGGAATATAAATGAGGGTATCTTGTTCAGCCCTGGGGGGCTTGGGCTATCAGGAAGGTTTCCCCAAACAGAATATGATTGGACTGAATCTCAAAGGGTGAGGAGTTAACTTGGAGAGGGGGAGTCAGCAGGCCTAAGGCCCAGAGGCTTTGTCCCTTGGGCAATCGGGCACCTGAAAGGAGTGCCGGGAGATGAAGGGGAAGGCTGACAGGCAGGCTTGCTTCTAAGGGCCAGGTGTACTGGGGGCTGCTGCTTACCCATTGCTTGGCTGGTATCTGACCATGGACATGGCTTGGTCATGATTTATCCTCTAAGAACTACATCATAATAATTCTGACATCACCAAACAGGGTTCAAGGGAGCTACCAAAGATATTCTTCTCCTGACTGTTTTTAGTTGACACGCTCTATAGTTCCTTTGTATAAATGGCATCAAATGTATCATGACTTAAAAAACTTATACCCAGGGCTGAAGCCAGAGCTCAGTAGGAGAGGGCTTGTTTGGCATGTGCAAGGCCCTGGGTTTTATTCCTTATTCCCAACAACCAAAAAACAAAACAAAAGTGCCTGAACAAACATCTAACTCTCCCTCCACCAACCCAGCCTTGGTTTCTGGCTTAATGGGCTTATGATCTTGTGATGGTAGGCTTATAATTAACAAAGACTAAAAAATAAGGGAAAAATGTGATTAGCCTACTTACTTTTTATTAGCTTGCCCTCCCAGCAGGGTAGTAGGCTAGAGGGAAGCATAAAATTCTCAACTTATTTTACTGGTCTGAATTAAACTATGACTGCACTGAATAAATTGAACAGACTGTATGAACTTGAGGATGAAAGAGAGAGAAAAAAGGCACGTGTTGTTCCCCACCCCCTTGTCTGGTTGGAAAAAAGCCAAGAGATCTGGCAACCTCATGCAGTTTAAAAACAACAAGCATCTTTTATTCTCCTTCCAGTCTCAGTGTCCAGAGGCTACAGTTAACAGGTTTTCAAAGTGCAAATCATTTCATCCCTCCGCAGTCAGAGGGAAATAAAATCTGTACATCATTTCCAATCCATATTCATCAGGAACACCCTGGGGCTTGTCATCCTGCTGGCACTGGGCCACGGTTCAGGGTCTGGCGGAAAGTCTGTAGGATTTGGTGTCTGGCCCCTTGAGATGATTAGTTCTCCAATAGCCTGAATGCCTCTTGGGGAGGCAGCAGCACATGGGTGGGCAAGCGAGGAATCCCTCTAGATAGCCAGTGGGGTGTGGGTGGAGTTAGAACCCCAGGATGTTGCTAATGGCCACAATGAAAGCTGGGGTCAGAAGAGGTAAGCCTGCTGGACAGGAGTGGGCATCTGCAAAGGGACTGTTAGGGAGGGATAATGCTAAAGCAACAGGAGAACAATGGAAAGTGATTTTTCCTGGTGTGAAAGGGCACTAGGGGTCATGCAATGAGCAGGAGCTTATGACAAAGCCTCCTTGGGGCTCAGTACTCTCCTCTCCTCCACAGCACTGAATGCAGGACATATGGCATCCACACAAGCCCACCTGGTGGAACATTAGCTGGTGGGAGACACATGAGACTTTGACCTTTCAGACAAACAAGGGTCAAGGACAATAGCAAACACTACTACTTGAGTAAGAGTTGGAAAAGTGAAGGCACCTCTATGAAATAGCACAAAATCAAGTAGCACAAAGTAGCCAAAGCTTTAACCAAGGTTTTAGCCATAAGACTGCCAGGAAGGACTAAGCCAACAGACACTGCAGACACAGAAAACACCTTGCCACAGTGTGACGACAGCCAGTGGAGACTTGGACCTGCCCTCAGGCCCATGGAAGCCTCCTCAGCCCTATCTGTCCACCTCACAGCAGCAGTGAATCCATGCAGACTGTTAGGCTGGAGAAGCTGGGAGCCCTGCACGCAGCACAGGACTGGAGGGGGTTAGGCCAGGGATTGGTGAGGCTGGGTGGTGTGAATCGTTCAGGGGAGCAGAAAATGAAAAGCAGAGCTTACTTGTTGATGTTTGCAAGATAAATATCAGCTACATGACCCCCACTGGGACAGCTGGCCCCCGCTCTGGCTGTCACCTTTTCTTCAGGTGGTTCAGAAATGACCTCAATTTCAGACTTGGGGCTGGACCTCTCCACGACACCATCCTCGCTGGGGGAAAAGGGACAGGCAGGCAGGGAAGAGGGAAAACAACAACACGAAAAGCAGTGTTAAATCAGCAAGATGGCCCCCCAGACATATGCGTAACCCCACACAGCTTGGCTTGAAGGCAGCAACAACCCCCTAGAGGGACTAACCCTGTGAACAGAGGCAAGGGGACCTGAGGGCCTTTGGAGGGTCATTTAAATAAAAATAAATAATCCACTGGGTTCTGTGGGATCCTGAGCTGCTCAGGAGAGCTTGGCTAGGGGACACCTGGGTTGGAGGCAGCTCTTTAGCCCCATGCTGCTGCTTCCCGGGTAGCTGCTTTGGAGCCACCTCCTGGAGAAGGAGGTGGAAGTCCAGGTTGCGGTCTTGAGCACTGCCGGGAAGGACAGTCAGCTCTGGGATGGCTGTGCAGGTGCCAGTGTTGAGGCAGGACATGCCACATGGTTGTAGCACATCTAGCCTTGCTTAGAGTGTCCAAGATGGTCCCAGGTCTCTCCACTGCTTTCCTGGCCCCTCTGGCTACCGATGACAAAGAAATCCCCTTCTCCCCCACAATTCATCTTCTCTCGATCCCGCAGTGAAGTCATAATGCTAAATTTAGGAGGGTCCTGTCCACGCACAGATGGCCACCAGGTTTGCGATGTTAACATAGGGAAGATTTCCCCGCAGAACGAGCCCAGGAGAGGCTGGGAGGGTGCAGACTCATTCAGGATATCAACCTTTAAAAAATAATAGTAAGGGAAGGACTAAAAACAGTGACAGTATTTACCTAGGGAAGCGAGTGGGGCAGTGGACGCAGGGCTGAGGGACAGGGAGGCAGGCTTACATGGTCACAAGGGTAATCACTTCCTGCCTAGGGGTACTGTTTCAAAGGGTGCGAACAAACCAACCACCCATCTAATGAAACTGTAGTTCCTCCTGTTTCCTGACATCCTTTCCTCTCAGTGGCCCATTTTTCTACTTCCCCAAGGCTGCTTAGGACCAACTTCTAGGAAGTAACTTGTTATTTTCACTTCCAGGTGGAAAAGTACGATCAGCGACCTAGCAGGTTGGAGGATCTAATTTTTTTGTTAAAAAAAAAAAAGACAGAGAAGCCAGGTGTGGTGGCTCACATGTGTAATCCTAACACTTGGGAGGGGAAGCTAAGGCAGGAGGATTGCTGTGAATACAAAGCCAGCCTAGGCTACACAGTGAGCTCGAGGAAAGCCTAGGCTACAGAGTGATACTCTTACCTTAAAAAAAGCAAAAACAAAAAAGAGAAGCTAAAATGTTTCTCCAGCTGATCTTTCCAGAAATGAATTAGATATGGTAAAATAAAAAAGTCTACACCGTCACTCATTAGGTATAAATATGAATAAGTGCAGATTGGTAGGTTTCTAAAACAAATGGATCAGGAAGTGATTTTAAAGGGAGAAAGTGGAGAGCTCTAAAGAAATTCTACACTGAGTTGGAACTCTGCATCTGGGACTGCCTTAGGGCCAGTGGGGCTCAGTCTCCCAAACTCCTTCAGCTCCTGAACGGAAATCTCATTCCCTCAGTGTAGCAGGGACCACACAAACGTGCCAGGGCCCCACTTACGTGTCTTGGACCACAATGTACTGATGGGGGATGAGTCCGTCGATACCATTGTGTCGGCCTTCCCACCAATCATCAGAAGCCCGCTGATAAAGCAGTAGGGACGCTCCCTTCTTGAAAGACAGCTCTCTGGCTGTCCGGCCCACATAGTCAAACTTGGCAATGGCCTCAATGGGCTCACACTCTGAGAGGCAAGAGAAGGAAACACATGTTGGGATCTACAGATTCAGGAAACTGGGCGAAAGGCCCAATTAGTTGGACTTACAGTGGTAGAAGGATAACAGTGTAAAAATAAGCCACACATAATCTACAGCCCTGGTATCCTCCACATCTTTGCTCCTGCTGTCCCCTCTACCCGGAATCCCCTTCGCTTTGCTTGATGTAATGCAGTGAGACACTGCTTTTTGTGGTAACTTCTCTGGTGATTCTACAGCTCTTTAAGCTGACTTTATTTACCAAACTTGCATATATGTATGTATATTTTATTTTTGGCAGTCCTGGGGGCTGAACCCAAGGTTTTACACATGCTAGATAAGTGTTCTACCATTGGGCTATATTGTCAGACTACCATATTGTATTTTAAGCATT
This sequence comes from Zapus hudsonius, assembly GCA_004024765.1. Classification (NCBI taxonomy): domain Eukaryota; kingdom Metazoa; phylum Chordata; class Mammalia; order Rodentia; family Dipodidae; genus Zapus; species Zapus hudsonius. Next base: position 39,539 of record PVHP010003502.1, read on the forward strand.
TTTTTGTGATTCTATAATCATTTCATTAACTGTCTAACATTTATCATACTATCTTGTAAGTAATTTGTTACTCATTATTCCCAAGAGAGCAGAAGTCTTTAATCTTTATAAAGAGAAAATAACTTGCCTAATCAACTTTGTAAAGGACAAAATATGGAAAAATATTTTGGAACCAGTATCTAATAAATGAGGAAATTACATGAAAGTTATTTGAAAAATTAAAAGGGGTTTACAAATGCAATGGGTTTTACTTGTGTGGGCTTCTGTCTCCCTATTTGTAAAATGGGGATTATGACAGTGCCCTTTTCACAAAGCTGTTATGAGGAGAGAATGAATTACAATTTGTGATGTGCTTAGTAGTGCCCAGCACTGTGGTATGGGAGCATTAGTTATTGATATCATGAGTTCTACCTGTTCTAGGCTGCAGTTACAGATTAGATCATGAGAAAAAGCTTCGAAACAAGAGCAAGGCTAGTCAGCCCTGGCTGGAGACTTCACCTCAGGAGTAGATCACAGAAGGCCTGCCTCAGTATCTCAGATTCAGTTCTCCACAGCCTCAGGTATATTGTTTGACCTCTCTGACCTGTTTTCTCAGCTATAAAATAGCAGCTCTGTCTGTTTCACTAGGAATCAAGAGATGAAAACACAAAGCCTCTAACAGTGTGGGTACAAGGCAGCTCTAACTTGACACCAAGTCCTCTAGTTCATCTACACATGAGCAGACAGATCCTTCTCTTGTCAGGATCTAAACAAGCAGTCCTGGTTTATTCTCCTCCTTTAAAAGCTGCTTCAGATTTCCCACAAAGGCGGGGGGGGGGCAGGCAAAGCTCTGTACACTATACCATTCCATTCTGCCCATAAAATTCCCAGGTCTCTGATCCACTGCTGAGACCTCTGCAGGCCAAGCGATGAAGAAATGGAGGTATGGAACTGCTGGAGCAGGGACAAACCCTAATAAATCATGGCACTCGAGAGGGGCTCGTGGGTGACAGCTGAGCATTCCACCCCTGGGTGCACAGCCACCAGGCTATTCAGCTCATCCAAGTCTGTACCATGAAGGGGTCAGTTTTTCTAGATGGCAGGCGAGCAAGCATGTGGTTTCCTTGTCCTCATTCCCACTTCCCTCTGGCCGGCTTCTGTTGAGTTCTTGGCACCCAGCTTCTCTATTCCCTAGGCTGCTGCTTTTCAAATGAGCTTTCCTTTGCTTTGGTCTCCAGCTACCTAACATCCTACTGGACCCAGGCTCGGCAAGAATGCTGAAGGGAATGAAAGGTCTAGTTCAGTTTAACCTCCAAGGAAGGAGAGACAAGAAATTCACCTCTCCCCCGACCTTTCTCTGGAGACTGCTGGGGAGCAAAGGTCATCAAGTGCACAGCACACATCACCACTTCCTCTGTTTTACCCACATACCATCATCACTTGTATGGTGCTCTGTGGTCACATCCTGGATGGAGTCTTCAGCCGAGGTAGTCTCTCCATGAGGGCTGTCACTGCAACAGAAGCAATAGTAACTGGGACATCAATATTTGCATACAACCTTCTTGTCATTCCCTTTAAAGCCTTCTGAAGTACAGGCATCAAACTGATTGTAGGTTTGCTAATACCCTCAGTGTACACAGCCAACAAATGTTAAGAACGAAAGATGTACCTCTAGGGAGTTGCTAGTCTAGCTCTTGCTCAGAAATTTTTGTGACTACTTGGGACTTGACTACCTTGAGAGAGAAAGGAAAGTGTTTTTGAAGTTATTAATAACTCTTTAGAAAAGACAGAATAACTCAACTCTCCAAAGGCTGACTTCATGAATCCATTTCTGGTTCTCAAGGAGGGAATGTAACAGAAGGGAAGCCCTGGGCTTTTTAGATCATATACTACTGGACCCCCAAATCAGCTCTGATGCTTGGTAGCTGAGGGGTCCTGGGCAAATAACTTAAGTCTCTGCTACTTCACACATTGAAGACAATGATCTACTTTACAGAATTGTGTGAGGAGTCAATGACATAACTTAGTGTCACTTCCTTTCCTCTCTCCTCCTTTGCTTGGTGCCTCTAGGTTGCTCTGTGGTTTATCAGCCTGTGCCCTGTGCTTGTGAAGGAGCAGAAGGTGAGTCACAGGTGTAGATGGAAAACAGGAGCCGAGGGTGAGAATCTGCCGGATTAGATTCTACAAGATAAGAGGATGAAAGCTTGGCAAAGTTGTTTGAAAAATTGCTATTTTGGGCTGGAGAGATGGCTCAGTAGTTAAAGACACTTGCTTACAAAGCCTGATGGACTGACTGGGTTTGATTCCCTGGTACCCACTTCAAGTCAGATGTACAAAGATGCACATGCATCTGGAGTACATTTATAGCAGCAAAAGGCCCTGGTAAACCCATTCCCTACCCCCTCAAATAAACAAACAGATAAATAAATAAAACTTAAAAAATTATTTTTAAATGCCTGTTCTTTTAAATCATCCAGGGTGGAAAATTGAGAATGGAAGAGGGAACTTACTAAGAAAGTAACTTCTACTCTATCTCCTGGCTCAGGAACTTCAGACTAAATAAAAGTTCTTACTTCTTGAAAAGTAGAGAAAACCCTTGGTCCTGTCTGAAGTTTTCTTCTCTGTTAGTAGGCAGTAACAAACAAATGTTTCCAGACAGTCAATGAATACTTTTCTCTTTGCTCAACCCCCTAACTCACCTGCCATGCAGCTTCTCCCTGCCCACTGCATGGGTCCACACCCTCCTAAGGAAGCCCCTCAAAGATTAGGCAACCAGTCATGACTCACTCTGGTTGGAACAAGTTGGTCCTAAGAAAATTCTGGGAGACTATCATTAGGGATTCTTCTTTGTCAAAGAACGCCAGGCAGAGGCTGGGGAGATTGCTCAGTGATTAAGAGTGCTTGTATGCAAAGCCTGCTAACACAGGGTCAATTCCTCATACCCAATAAAGCCAGATGCACAAAGTAGTACATGTGTCTGGAGTTTGTTTGCAGTGGCAAGAGGTCCTGGTGCACCCTTACCCTCTTTCTCAAAATAAATAAATAAATAAATAATAAATAAATATTTTTTTCATAGTTGGAGACTTTAATACACCACTATCATCTTTTTAAAAATTTATTATTTCTTTATGATCCATAATTAGCTACACTTAATAAGTGTTGATGTCTCCAATTCCCCTATTTCCCTCTTCCCTGTCCCTGATCATCTGGGTATCCTCCTCCATGGGCCATCTGGATCAGTCCATGAGGTAGGGGGTTATGGATAGCCTAGGAGTCAACCGGGTTCCACCCTCCCTTTGAATGATGTTACTGAGGGGGGCCATGTCTCTGGATATTCTCCCCCACCATGGCTCTTACAATCTTTCCGCCTTCTCTTCCGCTCAGTTCCCTGAGTCATGGTGGGTGGGTATTAAGGCTGCTTTATTGTTGAGGACTTAGGTGTCTCTGTACTTCTGCTTTAGGTTGTATTGGAAATTGTTGGTGTCTGTCTCACTGGCTTGTCCTGTGTTGACTGATTGGCTATGGTTATAGGACTCTTGCTTATCCCATCACTCCCTGCGGGGTTCTATGTTGATCCTCCACCGTAGGTCTGGTTGGCTCATTGGTAGGGTTGGTAGAGCCACAGCTCTCTTGGAGCTTTCTGAAAGCAAGTATAATTCCTTGTTACTTTCTGGGCCTACAAACTGTCTGATGAGTTTATGACATGCTGGAAACCCACTAGTGGTGCACTGGGCACAGGAGAACCTTTCCCCGGGTGAAAGTTCATTTCCTTCTCTATCCACTAAGGCACTAGTTCTCAATCTGTAGGAAGCCCTGGAGGGTTGACTACAAATTACATTATACTACCCCAAGAGTTTCTGAGTCACCAGGTCTGGGGAATCTGCACTTCTCTACAGCCCCACAGTACCTGTGTGCTTACTGGTCCAGACACCCTGCACTGTGGTAAGGGCAAGATTATGCTTTTTGAGGTCCCTTGTAGCCCTAAAACCCCATGCTTCTCTCATCCCACACCCCTGGTCTGGTAACACCCCAGTCCCACTCACAGCTGAGGTTCCAGGGGAACCTCATGTCATGTGCTTCAGCAGCCAGGTTTTGGGTTTGGAACTTGTAAATGGGCTGAAATAGGTTTTCCCACAGCTCTAGGGAGGTCAAGCAGCCTAGCGCCCTCTCTCTGGTGGTCCCAGTCTCTTGGCCACCCTTCAGGATTTGGCAGTAGGGTTTGGTCAGCTCTTTTGCCACTTTAGCTCAAAGAAGGGAGGGGAGAGGTCAGGAACAAAATCCTTCGTTCTTGCTCCTTGGCATTTCTGCCTGAGGCCTTGGGTTATGCTACTAATGTTCCCTGGCTAATCCTGAGGGTTCTCAGAAGCCACTAATAAATGCCACATGTACAACATATGGGATGGGGATGTGAGAAAACACCTTAAAGACAATGGGGGGAAGGCCTTTCATGTGTGCACCCTAGAGACACATTCCTTGGTCTCTGCTCCCGCAACAGGCACATTGGAACAGGGACTGAAGGCTATATGACCCCTGCATAGGTCCAGAACCTGTAGTGATTTGATACTTCAAAAGGCAGGTAAAAACAAGAAATGAAAATACTATTCCACAGTTTCTCCCTATTCAAGCAAAGGCAAAGACCACTTCTCAAGCCACTTGCAAAAGAATCAGTTTCCACATACACCACCAACTATCTGCCAGTGACAAGAGTTTTCTCTCCAACCCGGCCAACTGAGGTCCCTCCTAACTCAGATGTAGTCCCACAGAGAGGAACGAACCCAGGAATGCCACTGCCATGGGAAGGTTACAGAGACAGGAATGTCACTTTTTTCCCCTACTCCTTGAATAGGAGGTATCTTTGTGGGAGTCACGCAGAAGCATGGGCCAATTCATTTCTAAGATAATATGTTCTCCTGTTCTCTCCTACCTAATCAATAGCAATGGGGCTATTGATTCCAGATGGAATCTGATTTGGACTGGCTAGTACTTGCAGCTCAGGCTTAAACACATTTAGGGAAGAAAAGAAGAGGAGGAGAGGGAAGTATGAGACATTGGGGACTAAGAGAGGCAGTTGCCTTTGTGTTTAGTGGGAAATGAAACTAAAGCAGTTATGATTTCCGGGTAAAGGATTGACTGTGGCTATCCATTATGAGACAGAGAGCAGAGTTGAATCCTTATCATTGTGGTGGATTCAAACATTCTCATGGCCCCTCTGGGATGCAGCAACTCCATCTATAAAATGGAAACTAGGATTTTTTTTTTTAATGACTCATTTGTCTAAGGGAGTAGTCTAGCACAGATATGCCTTGGGATTGGGATCCTTTCAGATTTCTGCACTTAGACCAACTCATAAAAAACCTTGTCCTACAAAATTTCATATGATTTCAGGATAGGACCATGCCTAACCTAATGAGCTTATTCCCTTTCCTTCCCATAAATTTCTGAAATCATTCTAACATGTCATCTTACAAACTCAGTCAGGAAAATTTGCCTCATTTCTAGATTCTTCCCAATAAAACAGGATTCCTTGGGAGCCAGTATTATTTTTCTTACAATATAAAGCATGAACACTGTTGATCAGGACAATGGGAACATCATTTTGTAAAATCTCCTTTCCTCAAGAATTAATATTAAGCCGGGTATGGTGGCGCACGCCTTTAATCCCAGAACTCTGAAGGCAGAGGTCGGAGGATCGCCGTGAGTTTGAGGCCAGCCTGAGACTACAGAGTAAATTCCAGGTCAGCCTGGGCTAGAGTGAGACCCTCCCTCGAAAAAAAAAAACCAACAAAAAAGAATTAATATTAATGTGCAATTATATTTCAGAATAGTACCTTGTCACACAACATTCATAGAAAAGGAAGAATGGGTGAGGTCACACTTATTCTGTAGGTGGGAGGATAGCCTATAAACATCCCCAGACCCTGGCAGCCTACAAAGCCTGAGTGAGGCTAGAGGACCTGGGTGTTTCCCTTTCAATTTTGCTTGGCCATCTGGCCCCCTGTGCCAGTATCGGTGACTCCCTCCCTCCTCCAGCCCTCAGCCCCCTACCAGTAATCCTCCATGCTTCCTCCTCTGCTGTAGATGGGGCCCTCCAGCTCCCTGGAGTTTGGGAAGATGTTCTCATGCTGGATGATGATGGTTTTGATCAGCTCATTCACGTGGGCTTGGCAGGACACCTGGTCGTGGCCCTCCGGCACCGACATCAGTGAGGGCCCAAAGCAGATGGCAAGGTTGTAGGGGTCCATCATGTTCTCTTCACTGAACTGTGATAAGCTGAAGGAGAAGGAAAGGGGACAAGCTGGAAAGCTCTCGCATGAATGCCCAGAAAACATGATCATCAGAGGCACTATTAGGAGCAAAGGCAGAGCTCCACACATTACCACTTGCCTTTCCGGGCATCACAGACCTTTTGGAAAGTCAGCTGGAGAGAACAGAATGACCCCTGGATGGTCAGTAGGATCCAAGGACAGGACAGGAAAGATGGGAATACTTGTTGCAGGCCTGATGCGACTTTTCTCTCCAGTTCCCCATTCAAATTCTTTCTATGACCCATCCTCATCCCTATCTTTGACCTTATCCACAAAAACTATACTGCCTTGAGAATATATCACACTTCACTCTTCAGAGTTGATATGACTTCCACAAACCAAGATCAACTCACTGAGCTACCAGAGCAGATGAGGATCCTGGTTTGATGTGGTAATTCTTTAGTTAGGAGACACAGGCACTGTACATTGTGGGCTTTCTTGTATACAAAATATATTATTAGGAATATTTAATTCCAGCCTCTAGACTTATTTTAAAAATAGCCAACTGATTAGCTTCTGTATTCTACCAGGACAGTGAATATCTTTCTAGAATAGCTAATGAAATTGCTTCTATCTTCTTAATATCCACTTACATTATTACATTCAGGAGTTACTTAAGAAAAGTCCAGCATGCTGTTCAGATTCTGTCCCAGGTTCCTCTGGATGTAGACTAACTCCACTATTAAGTCTTTATTTATTTTGGGAGCTCCCCAATCTCAGCAAGCAGCTGCTCCAGGAATAACTTCAACTTTGGCCAAGGATGCAAGGCCCTCCACTGTGCCTGTGAGTCCCTTTGTGCTCCTGCCTGTGCAGGATAGAGGTCTAGGCTGGTTCTGGATAATTAGGTCACTTAACAAAGCCTGCAGGGCTATGAGCACCATTGAGGAGCTAGTCCTTCCTATGGGCACCAGCATAGAGTTCCCAGCACCTGATCTGACAGATCCTGAAGAGAAACTGGAGCCCTCTGCTGCTGTCTCCATCTATGCAGCTGCTCTTCTGGATTGGGCAGTTTATTTCCTTGAACCCCTTTGATACCAACTGTAGGGTACTATGACTATCAGGGAATGTAGTTGATGACTGTTATGTGAAGAGGAGGAGGGTCCTATCCCCCCAAAAGCTAAACAGCTCAGGCCATGAAGTGTGTAAGGAAAGGCAGCCTCACACCCTTGAAGAGCCAGAAGCAGACCTCATCTGAGGGTAACTAAAATTTGAGAGCCTCATCCTGAGCTCAGTGAGGGGTGGGGTGGGGGCATTATCAGTTTATGAACCACCTATCTGAGACTCAATGCTGTAGTTTGAAAAGCTGAAGCTCCAATGGATTACCTGAAATCCAGAGCCGCATATAGTAGGAGGACTAATCCTTTGTGGGTTGTGAACATATAAATACAGACCATCTACTTCAGTAATGTGGTTTCTTCCCCTACTTCCAATTCAATTGTGAATTCTCACTCCCACGCAGCTAGAACACTAGCCACTGGAGGGGTCTGAACTAGGGAGCCTCTAGACAGGTAGTAGGATGGGAATCTTATACTGCAAAGCTGAGAGTAGCCAGCAGAGGCCACTGGTATGCACAGAACATACTAAAGTGAAGACAACTCTGGCAGACATACATAGGGAAGGTCCACGTTTTATTGAACCCTGACCCTGTATTTAACTGGCAATCTCAAAATCTCGAGGACCCAGAAAGAACTCGATCCAACCCTTCATCCTTTTTCATACTTTCATTTTTCATCCTTGGGCTCCTTTCATTCCTTTAAATACACTAACAGTAAGTAGTATTTTACTGTATTCCCCTTTGTACATTTGTTCAATTTCATTTCATTTCATCATTGGATAATATTTTTTCTTTTTTTGTGTGTGTGTACGAAGTCAGAGGACAACCTTAGGGTGTTGGACTTCACCTTCCACCATATTTGAGGCAGGGTCTCTCTTGCTAGCTGGCTGGCAAACTTCTGGGATTTTTCTGGATCTGTGTGCCATCTTGGCACAGGCAAGCTGGGATTAGCTACTACTGCACCTGGCTTTTATATATAAAGGCTCTGTGGCTTGTTGTCAGGCTTGTGCAGCAAGCCACTGCCCCAGTCCCTTCCTGGTGTCCCCTTGGACTTTCCTTCTTGTCACCTTTCCTTCTATCAGCTGCTTTCCTTCTACTGTACTTTTAACTGCATTTTGGCTTTTTTTTTAAAATGCTTTTATGTTTTTGTTACATTTCACACTTATCTAATTTCATTTTAGAATTTTCTTACTATTAAGAAAACATTTTCTGTATTTTCAACTATTTTTATTTTTCTAATCTCTTGCTATTTTCCTCTCCAGAATTCATCTCTACTCCTCTATATATGTTCCTTACTGTCATTTCACCTCACTTCTCCTCTATTTCCCCCCTTCCTAGACTCTTCAATTGTGTCATTCATTTACTGTCTCCACATTTCCCTAAATAACTTTTCCCTTCCTAGCACACTCTGCATTAGCTTTGACAGTTTATGATTTGTGGTCCTTGGTTTTAACTGATTGTAAGCATATTTCTACACACTGTGTAGCTTGATATTGCTGTAACGCTAGTCTGCTTTGTCCTCTCTGAGTGGTACTGGGATGGAGCCCTCAACCATAGGCTACTCAATAAGAAAAATCTTTAAATAACACTAGAAAAGCTATCCAAGCCAACAATGTGCAAATCACACACAGAAACAAACATGAAGGAGCAAGCAACATGACTGACAGAATATTGTAACTGTGAATTCAAAGATACTAAAAGAGGTAAAATGCCGCATGAAGACTTCAAAAGTAAAAATGATTAATGATCTCAAAGGAGATGAATTCAAACCAAGATCTGGAAAAGTCAGTTACAGAGGAAAACAGCAAAATGGATGAGGAAATCATTAATACAGATGAGAAAGTTGTCAAAATAGAAGTATAATTCAGCAAGGAAATAGAAACTTTGAAAATAATCAGGAATGTTAGATTTGAAAAGTTCAATGAATCAAACCATCCAAAAATAGTGAAAAGTATCACCAATAGATTCAACCACATTAAAAAAAGGAATATCAGGAATAGAGGACAAGGTCATCAATTAAAAAAAAATAGGGCAGGAGAGATGGCTCAGTAGCTAAAGGCACTTGCTTGCAAGGCCTCATGACCCTGGTTCTATTCCCCAGTGCCCATGCAAGCAAGATGCACAAAGTGGTACTTGCCTCTGGAGCTTGTTTGCCTTGGTTCTCTCTCTCTCTCTCTCTCTCTCTCTCTCTCTCTCTCTCTCTCTCTCTCTCTCTCTCTCTCTCTCTCAAGTAAATAAACAAATGAATGAAAAAATAATTTTAAAGAAAGTTTGTGAAAGAAAGAAAATAAATAAGCATGACCACAATATCCAAGACTCTGGAATACACATGTACATGCACCCCACACATGTGCACCCATCCACATAGGAGAGTGTGTGCAAAACCTGAAAGTAGAATGGGAATCAGGAGAAAGAGGTCTAAGTGGAGTGGGAGGGGGAAGGGGTAACATGAAAACAGGGGGAGAAAGGGATCAACAGAAGAGGTCAGCATGGTGGGGAAGGACAATGGGAACAAATAAGCACAAAGTATAATGATCTATATGTATGAGAATGTCATGACGAAACCCAGTGCTTTGTACGCTAGCTAAAAATTAATCGATAAAAAGTACACAATTCCATGGCATTAGTGTGTTCACAATGTGAACTACTACTACAACCTCAAAACAAACCTTAAGTACAATAAAAAGTCACTTTCCAACCCTTCTTACCTCGGTCCTTGGCTGCCAGGAATCTACTTTTTATTTCTATGGATTTGCTTGTTCTGCTTATTTAACAGAAATACAATCTTATAATATTTAGCTTTTTTTGGCAGTATGTTGTGTGTCTGTCTTTCATTACTCAAAAAATAATGGTTTATGCATGTTGTAGTAATGTGTCAGTACACTCCTTTTTATGGCTAAATAATATCCCACCCTATGGATAGAACCCATTTGGTGAGCTTGGAAGCAGGTTATCTCTAAGCTGAGCATTCAGGTGAGACTAAGGCCCTGCTCCAACATGTCCAAAACTTCATGAGACCTTGCTTGGCCAACGCCTCCAACTAAACTGCACCTGCAGTGCCAACACACAGGTACCATGAAATATTACTTTCTTTGGTTCCTTTTATACTGAGGACACATAAAATCCAAGGAAAAAACCTCAGGTAAGATTAAAGTGTATACCTCGAGGTTCCACATGAAGAGCCCTAGTCTCCTCAAGAACTACCTGCTGAAGCCTGCTAGGTCCTCTTCCCATAGAAGATCCTCTTGACCACTGATGTCCTACATTGTAGTATTTTCAGAAACACTGAGATTATTAGTGCTGCATCGTTTCAGTGCAACACATCTTTGATGAGCAAAACAATATTTTTAAAACCAGACAACAAGACAAAACAAAATTAACAGTTGGATTGCTGCTGTTCTCATGATTCTTTCTGTATTGTTTCTTTCCCCTACAAGCCCAGGGGGAGTGAAACATAACCCCAGGTCCTCCATGCCTCTACTAGTTGCCTCATTGGGCCACCACTGTCATATTCCTAGCTCATGGGGGACAACAGACTCAGGTTGAAGGCAGGTTTGCTCAATATGCATAGACACTGAATAGTGGATCTAAAGGGAACAGACTAACTGCAGAGCAATGAGCAGGGTTTCTAGGCTACTTATGAACACTCTGCAGGATTCATGAGGAGTTTAATTCAAGGTCAGGTAGGGTGTTGAGCCAGTACCTTGCCAGTGACTAAGGTAGACACAGCCTCATGGAGAATGCAGAATTAGTAGTAGGTTGCATGACAGTGTGGACATCTCAGAACGATCTTAGGTGTTGCTAACCCACATGCCTACAGGGCCAGAATAGCCTTGAATATGTAAGAAAATGAGGCTTGTAAAATGAACTCTATAAAGTTGTATTTCTTTTAAGCAGACATTAACCATGAATGAATCCTTCATTTTCACAAAAAAGTTATGTGTTAGAATTCCCTAGTCCCTTGGCTTATCTGTCGCTTCCCTGTTTTGTGCATTCTACATATCTGCCCCTATTAATCTGTCCCTGCCTTGGAATATGAGCTAAATTAAGTAAGGTTTTCCTTTCTGTTGCATTCAGCTCCTCATTGCTGAGACAAACATCCAACCAGACATATCTTATGGAAGGAAGGGCCTTACAGCATCCAGGGGCAGTTCTATCAATGGCAGAAGAAGCTGGCTCACTCATTATACATCAGCATAGCAGAGAGAGAAAAACCAACAATAGCAAGCACAAACCACCAGAGCTCAAACTGCTCTCCCCACACATTGTAGGGTTGGACTAGAGATCCTCCCCAACACATACCTTAGGGCGGGACCCCAAGATCTGACCCCAGTGACATGCTCCCTTGTAGCAGGGATTTGCTTGCTACGGGCTCAAGTAGGAAGTTTAATCAAAAATGACTGAGTCCATGGGGCCATACATTCAAACTACCACACGTTTCCCTTTCAACATGCATTGTTTTAAAGCCTCGCACAGAAAGATGCTCAATAAATATCTGCTGGGATGGATGAATAGACATACATCCATGTGAAACTTCTGGTAGTCAAAGCCAAGTGTATGCTATTAGGGCTACTCACTGATTGAGGAAGGCAAAGAGGTATCTCATGATAATCAAAGTGGTTTTAGGCAGGACCAGAAGGACTTTCCGGATGTGCAGAGCTCTCTCCTGCAGGTTGTCCATTGCTGAAATAAGAAACACATATGATTACAATCCTAGGGCGTAACAACCACAAGCCTCTTAATACCAGCAGATACAAGAGAGTGAAAGATAGAGCCCACACCCAGCAGGGACACAGTGACAGTTCCATCCTGGTTGCTCTGTAGTAGAGCTATTGCATGAGCGCACATGCTGGGATCCACATACTTTCTGATAAAGAACTCCAGGTATATGGCCACTGGGCAGAGATGACATAGGATATGTTTCCTCTTGCATCTACATTCCTCTTTTTAAAACAGCCACGGACAAGGAGCTCAACTTAAACTTGCCATGACTGCTTAACATTCAGTCTTGGAGGGTCCCACATCTGAGAGGGAAAGAGGCTGTGTGGGTCCTGCCCTCTACAAATGGTAACCTTCTTTTCTGGACAAGTGTGACTTGTCTGTAGTAGAGATGAATAGAGCTTGGCTAGGAAGTAGGAGATGGTAGGACCCTGGATATGTAGCAGTTTCTGTGTAGAAGATGAGACGTTTCCTGACTCATGCTATGAACAAGTTAGTTACAGGTATGGACTTAGATTTTGGCCTCTATCATGGGCAGTTTCTCACTTCCCCCAGTGTATTATATAGACTCTGTCATTTTATGAGTTCTTGTATGTGAAAAAGAAATGTCAAATACTGGATTAGGAACAGGAATATATCTGCAGATGAGAATAAGGCAGCTGAGACTGTTTTGGCAACTCCTGTCCATTCCTGAGAAAGATATTATACTCCCTAAGGGATGCATGTATTGAAATACCCACATAACTCCTTTCCACTGAAGTGTCACCAGAACAGGGACAGCAAACTAGAGAGCTAGCATTCCGTGTGCCCTGAGCTTTTCTCAGAACAGCCGAGAAGGGATAGTACTCAGGGCACATACCAACACAAACTGAAACCATAAGGGACATGGAGACCTCAGTCAACCTGGGAAGAAGCCCTTTCTGCATATCAGAGGCATCACTCCCTCCAGCTTCTAGAACCACTGTTTGGATAGTCTCCTCTAGATTACTTGATATTAATTCAAGTTTCCATGGAAACAAATGACACAGTGTTTCAGTATCATGAGCTAAACTAAATGGTTAGGAACAGCTTTTCAAGCCTTCACAGAATACCCCTAGGAAAACAGAAAATAGAGATCTTGCTACTTTTAAATGTGCAAAGGGCTTTTCTTTTTAGAAGAACACACATGAATACATCTAGCAGGTGAGCCATACTATGTATAAAGTAATAAGCGGGAAACATTGCCAATATTTATGCTTTTCCCTTGGAACCATGCACAGCTCAAGTGTCAAGTAACTGAAAAGACTCTGGATGAATATAAAGACACTGTACTAAAGGAAGATAAGGCCCATAGATGCAAAGGAATTTACAACTGAGATAACTTAGAAAGGAAAAAGCCAGGAGTCTTGACTTGGGTCCTCGATTCTTACTGTAAAGGAATTCTTCCTCCCCCACATCAGGGATGATGAGACAAGGAAGAAAAACCAAAGAAAAATTAAAAAGGAAAACTTTACTAATAAAACTTATGAGGAAACAACAAAGAACTTCATGGAAATGTCTAAATCTCTTCCTTGCATGTATGTTGGCCTAAGAGCCAGTGTAAAGCAGGATGGTACTTACTGACGCAGGCCATCAGGTCCTGGAAGATGTCCCTAGGGAAGAGAGGTTGCTCCAGCCCTCTGAAGTAGAGCTTGAGGACACCAGCTATGGAGTCCATGTCATGGTCGTTCTGGTCCCCAGCCAGGGGATCCTCTCCTGAGGAGAAGCAGTCCCCCAACAAACAGAAAGTGTGAGGCAGGCAAATTGCATAGGGCGAGGCAGAGGTATTGGGGAAGGGTGACCTATTTATGGCCTTGCTCCATTCCATCTGTTCTATGGCCAGTATGACAGCTCCAAGTGGGGCATATTGCTCAGATTAAGGGGCGCTCTCTGTGGGCTGGGGCTGAGACACAGGGATTGCCTCTCTCACAATGAAACCAGGCTGGGAATAAGCCCTCAGGGGAGGAGAACAAGGCCAGGAGGTCAGCTTCTCTGACTAGCTCCCATGTTTTCTGGCCCACATCAGAGGACACCTTCTTATAGGAGGACAGTCAAGCCAGAATCCCTATGGAAAACTTATCAGATGTAATTAGATTTAATGATAGCATCAACCTCAAATTGAAACTATATATATCCATTACAGTCATGGAAATTGCCAAAGCTTGCCCATTACCTTAACAGCCCACAAGATAATAAATGGGATACCATGAAGAGGCACATTATCCCTGATATTAACTGCCACCAAGGGTTCCAGATGAGGCCATAAACTGCCTGGATATCCAAGTAACTTCCTGGATTTTGGAAGATCATTGCAGGAGTGAGGCAGGATGGGTGGTGCCAGGAAGAAAGGAAGATGGGATGTGTTCTGGCATCTCTCTGCATATCTACTAGGGAATATACAGAGCAGGTCCCAGCTGATGATGAAGACAGGCTGGTTTCATAAGAAGCTCAGGGAACCTCTCAGGGGAGAAAGGTGGAGCCAGTACCCCAGGGAGGCTGGCACAGAGTTGGTATTATCTATAACGTCATCCCCTCACCTCTCTCAAAGGCATTTTTGATGTCATTCACTTCCACTTGTGATCCAGACACCCGGAAAATTCCCTCATGCTGTAGTCCTGGAAACAGAGCAAAATGGTCAAAAGAAAGAAAAAGCAAGTTTACAACCATAGGGCCAAGCTTAGTTGAATACCCATCTAGACTAATATCATGTTCTCAAGCAGTCTGTCTCTATTGATATTCTTTTTCAGGACAAGAGGAAAAGCCATGGGCAGAGATGTGAGGAAAGTCCCTGGGATGGTTATGAAGCATAGTCTAAAGCAAGCACCGGGGCAGAGACTCGGGGAAAGGGATGTCTACAGCCTCTTCTGATGCCAAGGGAGACAGTAGGTAGGTGCCTTGTAAACTGGTGAAGTTACCTGGCTGGTGGTGCTTTCTCACCCCCAGCGTCAATCATGGGAGATGGGTCACAACATGTAAGATATTAGGTACCATCAGAGAAGGCCTGAGATTATAATGGTGTTTGTTCTTTTTTTAAGCTATCTTAATATTATTCCCACTATTCTCGGAGAAAATTCTTTCTCTACTGATGAAAAAGAGAACATGAAAATAAAAGTGGGCAGTCCACAGATAGCATTTGCAGCCATTCTCACCGAGCCTGGTTTCTGACTGCTGCCTTTCTTTGAAGAAAGCATGGGAATATTATACTATGACAACATGCACAAAAACTTTTTCTCAGAGTTTTTTTTAGAGTAGAAATAATTTTGAACAATAATGCTTGCACAGTAATTATGCTTTCATATAAATTCAACACTTGTCCTCACTACAAGTGATGACCTTACAAGGTCAGGGTTAGCAGTAATCCCATTTTCTAGATGTGGGGACTGGTAAATAATGACCAGCCTTCAGTTCCACAGCTAGTCAAGGGCAGAACTCCAAGACAGTCTTGTGATGGCCATCTTGGACTCCATTCTCGATGTAGAGAGGAGGGAGCCATGCTGTTCAGTCTGGACTTGGTCATGGCTTTCAGAACAACATACAGGCAACAGTAAAACCAGTGAGAAATCCAGAAAGCGTATGACTAGCACTGAGCCTAGGAAGTCAGCCAAAGTAGCATCTTTATAGTTGCATCAGAATGCTTCGTTTTTCTTGGGAGCCTCCATCCCCTTAGGCATTTTGTCAACATCTCTCTATGATGGCATGATCCTCCAAAAACCTTGATGTGCCAGAGAAACCTCAAGATTTATTTTAGGAAAACAAAATAGAATGCTGATCTATATTGCTAGCTCCTTCAGAATTACTTTTTC
The DNA here is from genome assembly GCA_004024765.1 of Zapus hudsonius. NCBI lineage: Eukaryota > Metazoa > Chordata > Mammalia > Rodentia > Dipodidae > Zapus > Zapus hudsonius. Next base: position 55,417 of record PVHP010003502.1, read on the forward strand.
TAGGAGGGGGCAGCTGGATTCTGTAGCTAGACCTCTGGAGGTAAGATACACAGGCCAAGATTGAAATTGCTGAATCTGATTAAAAGTAAGTAGAGAGAATATGATTACATGGCTTCTAATAAAATCTCAAGTTGTCTGCTCCTCTAAAATAATCTCTGGAATATTCTTCTCAGAATGGTAGACACCATTAAAATTCCATTAATGCAAGTGTTGTTGTACTATGTTAATTACCAAATAGGATACAAGAGTCAAATAGTGTTTAAACCTCAAATATAAAAAGCAAGTGCTCTGAAAGAAATAGCCACATACTCAGCAACTCATCAAAAACATGTGGTACAAGGAAATGTCACCTCAGAGACCAGGCTAGCTGGTGTGTTAGCTGGGGAAAGCACTGAACTCCTTGAGAGGATTCACCTCAGGCTTCTAGATGGACTTGAGAGAGGGCCAAGGAAATGCAGCCTTGGCCTGTGGGCCCAAGACAAGAGCAAATGAGAGGCAAGCTTACTGGAAACCAGGCAGTAGTCCTGAAAAACTCTGAGGTCTATTTTGGTCAGGTTTCTGGTTCCCCTGGAGAATGAATTCTCTAGAAGAACCACTTTGTGTTCTTGCTCAACAGACAGAATCTCTAGATTACCTGCTATGATGGATCTGAGAACAGAAACAGTTTTCCAAGAAAGGGGAAAACCACTTGGCTTTTGATTATAATGCACAACCACAATAACAAATCTCTGACCTTCCTTATTATTCGCATTTCCTCAGTCCATGAACATGAATGCATAACCACCCCTTGAACTTGGGCAAGTTCTCTGGAGATGACATAAAGCTTCTCATCTTGTTGTATACCAGCTGTTCCCAAGAGTTGCTCTCCTAGGTAGCTCTCTGTAGGCAAAGACCTTGACCGCTAAGCCATCTCTCCAGCCCCCTAGGTAACTTGAAGTGATTGTTAACAACAGTCACCTCTTGTTCCCTTCTTGAATTAAAAAAAAATTCTTTATGATTTCATTTTGGTGGTTCTGCAGTGTCTCCCTTTTCCTTAAAGTCTTCCTAGATTACCCTGACCCGCCACCATCACAGGGGAGCTTCAGCTTTCTCATTACATAATGGGACTATAATATTTATCACCTAGAAGACATGGAAAGAGTAAGGACAAAATTCCCAACACTTGATAGGCCACAGACCCTTCTGAGTTTAAAAAAGGTTATGAACACTATACCCATTAAATGTACATAGACAAAAACTTTGACTCTAGGTTTGTTTTTTTTTTTTTAGGAACTTCATAAATATCTTGAATCTTTTTCTTGGAAAAAGAAACCAATCAATTTAATTAGACAAGTATCTTTTAACTAGCTACTATGTCCTAAGATTTTAAATAATGAACAATGGCCAAGCTTAGTTGCTCAAGCCTATAATCCCAGCACTCATAGGTAGAAGCTAGAGGATCATTGCAAGTTCTAGGTCAGCTTGGTCTATATAATGAATTCCAGGTCAGACAGAGCTACATAGTGAGACTTAACTCTCACTACCCCCAAATCAATGCATTTATTTGCTTAGTTTGAGAATATACATAAAATAATATCATAATTCCTAACATAATTTTGTGATAAATTACTACTATTCAATATTTGTTTATACCTCCCTCAATCTTTAGCATTTTATAGTCAAAATATGGTTTTTTAATGCTGATGAGCAATTTTCCTCTTTCTTGTCCTTCAGTGTAGTACTTACTTGTGATAGGTGTATCTGTTACTGTCTACACTGAACTTTGGGTTTTACTCACATTCTAATATTCTTTAATTCATTCATTTATTTATCTACCTATCTTTTGAGGATGGGAAACACTAATATAGTTCTAAAAGTCAAAACCAGGGTTAGAGAGTTGGCTCCGTGGGTAAAGACACTTGCTTGCAAAGCCTGTTAACCCAGGTTTGTTTGCAGTGGCAAGAGGCTCTGCTGTGCTCATTCTCTCTCTCTTTCTCTCTCAGAGTTAGATAACAAAATAAATATATTTAAATAAATAAAAATATTTATAAAAACAGTATGTGGGGCTGGAGAGATGGCTTAGCTTAGGCACTTGCTTGCAAAGCCTGAAGGACTGGGTTCAATTCCCAGCACCCATGTAAAGACAGATGCACAATGTGGTGCATGTGTCTGTAGTTCATTTGCAGAGGCAAGAGCTCCTGGCATACCACTCTCTGATCACAAATAAATAAAATATGTATGTTAGAAATCTCTCCATATTAGTCCATGGAGCTCTTCCTCAAGGTCTTCTCACAGTTGTATAACATTCCTCCACCGAATGGCTACACCATAGGCTTTACCAGTCTTCTCTTTGTGGTCTTTTAGGCTGTTTCTAGTATTCTGAAACTACAAGCAATGCTGTAGCAAACACCCTTGAACATGTGTGCTTTGAGGTGGGAGGTATACGTTCACAGTAGGCTCCTAGGACTATCAGGCTTAGAAGGTAACCACATATATTGTTTTGTTAGATATCGCTAAATTTGGTTTCAAATGACTTGTTCCAGTCTAGATGCCCACAGTTTTTGCCTCCTCATGCATTGTACCTGTGCAAGGCTAGACATACATATGTTCAAATCACAATATTGGAACCTATCCCTTCTCAGTTAAAAGTCTAGCCCACCATGTCATCCCTGACTTACTGCAGGAACTTCCTACTTCCTCTTTCTGCTCTTATGGATGATTCCTTCTCACAATTCTCCAATGGCTTCCCATCTCAATCAGAATGAAGCCCAAATGTCTACTTTAGCCACCAGAGTCATCTCGTCACCTCCGCTTCATTCTTTCTGCTCCTGTCACACTGGCCACCTGTGTTCCCATTCATGTGTCAGTAGCCTGTGCACTTTGTGTTCCATCTCCTCAAGATGCTCTTCCCCCGATATTCACACAGGTCCCCTCTCCCTCACCTTCTCCTTCTAACCAAATGTCTTTCTCCAGCCCACACCTTGCTTTTTCTTCATGACATCCACCATACTTGAAATGTTGCAAGTGAATTAGTTTATTTATTGGCTATCAACTGACTGTCCTTGAATAGAACATAAAGTTCAGGAGGAAAGAAATTTTTTTATTGGTATAAGCAATCAACATATTTTTTTGTTGAATGAATGGATGAAATACAAAGATGAATAAGTTCACAATTTCTTTTTCCTACTGTCCTTTAGGAACAAAAAATGCTTCCTCTTCTGAATTCAGTTGGGTTTATCTTTGCCAAGTCGTTGGCTATTAATCACTACGATCTCATAAAATTTCTTATTCTTATATTGTGAATTACTACAACTTATTTCATTAACTCATTACTTGTTTACTTATTTTCTTTCAGGTGTATCATGCAACCACTTAAAGACAAAAACAGTGTATTACTTCTGTTTATGTTTTCCTACTTGGCAATACACGGTCCTTGGCATTGATCAGGGCTTAACGAATACTTGTTGATTGCTCAATAGTGATGAACCAAGATAATATTAACAAGTTTCAACTTGATGAGAATAGGCTAGTTTGTACAAGAATGCTGAAATAAAGTGGGATATAGTGGTACACACCTTTAATCCCAGCACTGAGGAGGTTGAGGTGGGAGGATAGTCATGAGTTTGAGGCTAGTGTGGGCTACAGTGGGAGTTCCAGGTCAGCCTGGACTAGAGTAAGATCCTACTTCAAAAAAATCCCTCCCTCCCGCGAAGAATATTAAAATAAATACTGTTCCAAAAATGAGACCAAACAACATCCCAGTTTATAGGGGAACAGCAGAGGAGGAGATGGGATGGCTGCGTTGGAATTTAAATAGCAATATCTCATTTCCTTGGTGTCAAGGTCATTTATTGAGCTTCTTATCAGCAGGCAAGTCAGTATCTCAAAATAATTTCTGATACTCACATTCTACCATCTTTGTGGTGCCAGCTTAGCTATCTGTGATTTCTAAATATTCTTACTCTTGCAAAATCAATTCTATGACAATTATCTCAATCCTAAAATTCTGTCCAACTAAACCAATCTCAGGTAAGGAACAGAGTTATGAGATTTAGGTTTGTCCAAACAGAAGGTAAGTGTGACTTGACTAGGTTGAAAAAGAAGCCAGTCCCTAAAGACTCTCAAATGTTAGATACAAGTTTAGGACCAAGTTTAGGAGTTGTTTCAAACCGTTCTTATTCAGCCAATGGGACAAAATGGCCATTCTATGCCATGAGAGGTCCTTCAAGCATGCAATTTCTGACTACTGATGAAACACCACCAGGATATACTACAGCTACATTTCCTCCCACAGCAGCTAGAAAAGGTGTGTGGTAAGTGGTCATGGCATTGTGGGTCAAAAATGTCTTTGTTTCAATGTATAGACATGGCCATCCTGAAGTAGCAACATTAAATGGAGAATGTGAGGATGGGAAGGTAATCTCTATTCTTGCTTCACAAAGAATTCCTGGAAATCCTTCCCAACCTTTGCACAAATATGGTCAAGGCTATAATCCTGCTTACTTACCATGTCTGCTGATAAACCGGATGCAGCTTTCTACCACCAGAGGAATTGCCTGGCTGGAGTCCTGAAAAGCCAAAGAGAAAAATGACATCAGAACTGTCAAGGAAGGACAGCTCAGAGCCGGAGCAAATTTGTCACAGCGTGGACTCATTTCAGCTGGGACTAGATGGGAGGTCCAGAGGCAGTAGCCACCAACCTGGAATGACATTACATGCCTCCTTCTTCCCCATTTCTACTGCCACCAACATAGTTCAGCTCATCAACGTATCCATTCCCATCCTTGGCACCCTCGGGCCCACATTTTTCTTCCTTTATATAGTATTAAAGTACTTTTAAAAGTGGATATCTCATCAATTAAACTCTCCCAGAGACTCCTCTTTGTTCTCTTCACAGCCATGCATGTCTTTGCCCTCTAATCTCTGCCACAGCCATGCTAGCTGCCTTTCTATTCCTTGATTTGCCTCCTGGCTTTCATGAGTGGTTACTACTGCTGACAGGCTCTTTTTACACCTGACTATGACTTCCCTGTGTGCCTGTAAATATCTGTTTACATTTATTACCACTAGGACAGATCCTGTGTTCATTTCTGAGTAGCCAGTACTGGCCACACAGAGCTCACATAGCAGGTACATCAGTTAAAGACATGAAACAAACCAGAGCTTCAGAATGAGAGTTTGGCATAATAAAGGTACAAAAAGAAAAAGCGACTCTTGGAAATTGTGGAGATGGCCTGATAATACACAAAGCATGCTTTTCAGATGTCAACACTTGCTCTTCCCTTTTGCTATACAGTCCTGCTCATGCCATTTCACTTCCATGGGCTTTAATTTGCTGCCTAAAACTGAGGAATAGACTGGTGGTGAGGATATTGACAAGTCCTATTGGTATGTGAAGATTAGGGCCGACCATTCGTAGAGGTGCTGGGCCATGTACTAAGTCTTTTTTTTTTTTTTTTGTACTAAGTCTTTAGACACAATAGTCCTTGTAACAATCCTATAGAAGGTATTACAATTTATTCTCATGTGACAATGCAGAAATGAAGGCTTATGCACACATAACTGATAAGTGGAAAAGCCAGGATTAAAAGCCCAGTAGTCTTCCTCCGAGACTGAACACTTTCCTATCACTCATGCTGAATCTTAGGAGGGCAGAAGATATTGCATACTAATTATTACTAAAACCCAGAAGCACTTTGTAATGCAGCTATATGTCAATAATTCAGCTGTATGGAAGAAAGACACCAAGCAGGGACCCAAACATAGCTAAAGAGGACTTTGAATGTCAGGATGGACTGGGTGGATATTTGTATCTTCTGCCCATTTCATAGGCTGGCAACCCCCATTCTGGCTCAGAATTTTTAACTGTAGCCATGGTGTTTGTATACTATTATGGAGGCAGCTGCGTCTCATGAAGTAGTCAGACTAAGAAAAGAGCTGGTTTAGCCTGTGGCTTCCAAGCTTGCCAGGAACCACAATACTGCCAAAGAAAGAACTGTGTCTGTCAGAGTAGAGCTAGAGTCAGAAAGACCTTAGCATCCCGAACGGACATCACCTAATCCCATCTGCTCCCTTCAGCTCTACAGCTAGAGCACAGCCAGTATCTGCCATCTTGTTGGCATCACTGACAGCTTAGGTGGTCTTAGAGGAAGATCTTGGCCCTTTCTTCCTTACTCCAATGAAGACACTAGGGTCCACTATTGTAAGAAAGAAAAAAAGCACTGCTTTTACAAAGCCATTTTATGCTTTCAGACTTTTTTTTTCTTTTCATTTATAAATAGTAGTATCAAACATAATAAAGGTAGCAGTATATGGGCTTATAAAGTTTTGTCAGTCCTATATTTACATATAAAGACCCAGAGGGAGGAATAATCTGTAGCAGACCAAGATGGGCCAGAGACAAGCTGTCCTACTGCAGAAGGCAGTGTGTAGTGAGGAACAAGGAAGGGCACAAAGGCTTCTGATGGTTGTGCTATTCTGTCCTTCTAACTTTGAGGTTTCTAAGCTGTAGTGAGTTAATAAATTCAGATTTGCCTATGTGCTCTTATGGTGCCCCAAAGACCCATACTTCACCACCAACTTTACATACAATTCTCCCAGCATCTTCTACCAGTGTTTTCATTCACTGCTTGTCTCCTCCTCCAATGTTAGAATCAACGTCAGTTTAATTATTTTGCTCAAAATATAATCCTAGAATTGGAGGGGGCTTTTAAGGACAATCAGGGCAAATTTCCATCCAATTAGATTCAGGGAACTGGAATGAATCAGATAGCAGGCAAAACTTGGAAAAGATAGCAGAGTATAAGGGTCCAGAAATATGCAGGAGCAGACAATCAAGAAGATGGCTAGATGATATTCACTGGCTTAATTTCTTTTGCTTTATCTTTAGGTATTGATTAGGTATTTAAAAGTTTTTGTTTTTAAATTTATTTTTAACTGGTATATAGAAACAAAAATTTTACATATTAATAGGATATCATGTGGTATATTGATACATGTATACATGTGTAATGTTTAAGTCAAGTGAGGCATGTCATCTTCCTAAACATTTATCATTTTTTAATGGTGAAAACATTCAAAATCCTACTAGTTCTAGCTTTTTGTGATGTACGGCACATAATCACCTCTAGTCCTAAAGTGCAGTGACATACCAGAACTTCTTGTGCCTGTCTTGTCAGTACCACTGATAAACCTCTCCTCAATGGCAGAAGAGGGTTGGGATTTTTGTCAGATACTGACCTCTATTAGATTTGTCAGGCTTCTACTTCCCCCAAGGGAAAGTATAATGTCTTGATGACTAACTAGATGTGGGTAATGATGGAGAAACAATCATCAAAGATAAGATTTGGGGCCTTAGGGCTTGTGAGAATTGCGAGTACCCACTAGCAAAAACAGAGAAGATAGGGGAGGTGTTAAGGGAACTGAAATGTGCAAATGCTGAGAATAGAAGGTACTATCTCAACTTTCAAGGACAAGTACCCAGTCACCTAAGAGTTAGACCCAAAGACTCATCTGGGAAAGGAGAGACAGACAGGAACAGTAACAAGGAAAAGAAGATGCAGTGGAGCAGAGTGGGCTGGCCTTAAAAGTAAAACTACACTAGAGAAGTGGGGAAAGCGAGGCCAGGAAAGAAAGCAGGAAGCAATGGGATGGGAGAGAGAAAGGTAAGGGCTTTACAAAAGCACAGAAGGCCTGGAAGTAACAGCTTTTTAAGAAAAGTCTGGGCTGGTTTGAACTTAAAATCCATCAGGCACACTCAAAAACAAACGTTATCTGACTCTTCTTCTTAGTTAGGGGATGTCCCAGAAACAAACATGCTGATTTCCTGGTTATTTATATAAGATTACTATCCTGCTGAGGGGAGAGAGGAGGAAAGCTAGGGCTCTTTGGCTAGCCAATCTTAACTGAAAAATGGAGCGAGCTCCAGGTTCATTGAGACCCTGTCTCAAGGGGAAAAGGTGGAAGAGCAACAGAGGAAGACACCTGGCATTCTCTTCTGGCCTTTGCACACATGTGTCTATACCCACATGCATATGCCATTCTCACACACCAAAAAAAAAATCACTTCAATGATTTTTATTATTGTTTTTAAAAAGCACAAGTGCTGTTTAGATTATCCACTAATGTAGATTACTCATTCCACTGCCGTATAAATCCCTCCTAATATGGGTAACAAGAGCTGGCTGCTCAATGGTAGATTTTAATACAACAGTAAAAATCATGTGCAAAATTGCCAAGTGGGACACTTCCTGCCCAGCATTCCCAAACTAGATTTATCTCCGCATTATTCTCAAGTAACAAGAATCGCTTAATCTATGATGACCATGCTACTCGGAGCAAACCAAACCTAAAGATTTAAAGTAAGACTGTCCAGTCTAGGGGAACAGATATTTGGGTTCCTAGCATGTTAGCACATACATAAGGAAGTACGAGGCCTCTTTCATGGTCTTCTGGAGAAGAACACCATGGCAGTTCTGATGCGATCTGTCCCAGTTAAACCAAGCTTCTAGAGCATAAGCAGGTTAAGTGATAAACAAGGAGAACTAATGACTACTTCCACAGAAGGGTTAAATCAATGAAGCTGCCACAATCTTAACTGTACTATGACTAAGGACACATTCTGAACACGGGCATGAAGTCAGAGGATGTCTGTCTTGTGCACAGTGGAGTTGCATAAGTAGCTCTGGGATGTATTCAATTTTCATGTCAGACCAGCCTGGCCCTTGCTGGGCTCTTACCTGTTTCCTCACAGTTGAGCTACGCCTGTGGTTGACCCCATCAAATCAGAGAGGATAAATCCAGCAACAGGAAGAAAAAAAAGAGAAAAATGGGACAGAATGAGATAACCACTCTTAGGTTCAGAAACAAAGCTTTAAGTTATGAAAAACAATCTGTATGTTGGCTAATGAAACTAGTCATATTATCAAGCTCAGTTCCAGAAATGGCTAAAAGCCTTGGTAAGTTATTTCCCAACAAAAGCCCAATTAAGTTTTTCCTTCATAAAAGTACAAAGGCCCTTGCTTTTAATGTCCACCACTATTCATAATTCTACTAGAAGGCAAATGATTCAATCTACAATAAAGCAGACAATAAACTCTTTCTGTTTGAAAGGAAACTCTGATAAATACCGAAGGATGCTTGTTTGTTTTCTCCTAAAATTTCAGGAAAAAGAAATGGAATCATTTTTTTCTAGATTTAGATGGGAAAGCATTCAGACTGGAAGGAACCTCTGGATGGTGTGCCAGTGTTTTTCAAGCACATGTAGCCCCAGAAGCCTTTGCTTAAAACAGGGTGGCAGTGCTGCTGTTTTGTGAAGAGAGGGGCCAGGGCCTGTCTGCCCCAGGGAGCCTTGATGAAATCTTGGGGCTTTGGGGTTCTAATGTAATGCTTTTTCTTCTTAAGAGTAAACTGGTATTCTGAAAGGGGAAAGGAATGGTCCGTGGTCACACATGGTGAAAGAACCCAGCAATAGTCTTTCCAGAGACATGGGACCTCAGGTCATCCTAATATTATTCCACAGAATTTCATTATCCTGGTTCCAAACCTCCAGTCCTTATGATGAGACCTTCATTGTAATAACCCACAATGACAGCATGATAAAAGCCGGATGAAGCCATTTCCAAGTAGTGAGCATAGAGCTGTGAATGGCCTCCTGATTACTGGCAGATATGTGGTTGATAACATGGAATATGGTCCACTAAACCTCTTTCTCCAGCTAAATATGCACACTTTTAGGCATTAGAGGATGCTGGCTGAATGAGTGTCTTGCTCTCTGCCAGCTCATGAGTTTTCTCATAGCAGCACCATGACTGGGAGGGAAAATATTTGGCTGAGGTGAAAAAGGGAGGGGAAGGTAGGAAAGATGGGGAGGGCTGCATACTTGTACACTAGGCAAGGATGTCTACCAATGTGGTGAAATAGTTCATTATTCACCAGCAGTCACTAATTAGGGGCTATCATTTTTCCATGCATTAAAAAAAATGTCAGATAAAACATTATTTCCTAATTGTCTTTTTCTTTGTCAGAGATTTCCCAAAGTCCACATGCTGAAGTCTACCAGCTAAAGTTAGGTTACTAGGATCCACCAGTCTAATGTGCGTTTTTCTTGCAATATAGTGGCTTTTGAGAATCTCTTGGAGGATTTCATCAAGTGATAACTCCCTTGACTCTGTTCTGCTCAAATATCCCTGAGAGCCATTTCAACTCAAGATCAGAATGAGTTAATAAGGCGAAGGGAAAAATAGCAACCCTTGTCTCAGGCCACTCCTTTGAGAAGCCATTCAATGTCTATAGCACAACTTGATGGCTCTTTCTTGGGTTGGGGTTGCTGGACCCCATGGCCTCTCTCTCCCAGGGCTATTCCAGGCAGTACCTACCTTGCTAAACTGCAGTCTGTCCGCTGACCTGTGGGAATACAAAGGCAAAACGCACATGTGAATCACTAGGGGTGGAGAGAGAAGTACACCCTAGGAATTGCCCTGCCCTGCCCATCTCACAAGAGAGCCATTAGCAGAAAAGAGCAGAAATGCCCAAAGCCTCATTTTGGACAAGAATTTCACTGTTGCTTGTTCCTAGGTCAATGTTGCTGATATTCCTATATTTTTGGGTTGTCGCCTCTGCTTTCCAAATGACAAAATAGGTGTGTATATATGGAATAATAAATCAAATCATTTTAGAGATCTTTAGAGAACAAATTATTAGAAGCCTTCCCAGAGATTAAGCTTAGCTTCTTATATAAATGCTGAATATGTGTTTGGTGCTGAGGAGAGCTAGGGTGGGGGTGGAGGACACAGGGAATGGAACAAACCTGCTTGTGATTATACATTGAAGAAGAAAAAGGGAGTTTGGAGAAGATACACAAGTTCTAGTTTTAGAATCACACGGAATTCTACTGTTTGTTAGACTGGGCAGGCAAGGTAGAGATTTAATGCCACTGTGCCTAGCAACTCATAGTTCTTCATTCAATGGCAGGTGGTAATAGTTTTATGGCTCAGAGAAAGCTTTGAAAAATAAAATGGAAAAATCTTAAGAAATAGAGGGTAACTGGGGGAATAAGATCAAAATTAATTATATAATGTACAAAATAGAAAAATTAAAAACCATAAGAAACATTCCTGTGTATACATAGTATACATGGGCCATGATATGCTACTTTCTATGGGTCCACAGTTAATGAAGCTTGATCTGTCTTAGATCTGTACTAGATAAAGCAGAGGCAACCCTAGTAGGCACTGAGTCAGGAAAGGAGTGATCAGCTCCCATACTCCTCCTCTAAGTTCCTGGAAGGGCAATTCCAAAGGGTGGGGGAGGGCAGGGCTTTTTCTTGCATTTAAAGCATGCTAATTGTTGATTACTGCTCAGCCCATTTTCAGCAATACTATTTCCCACCTCCAACAGCCTGCTTACCAAAAAAAGGCTCAGCTTTCATCTGCAAAAACATTATTCAGAGTCATTATTTTCAACATCTGCTCAATTTCCACTCTGGAATATTCATATACATCAATTATCTCTCTGAGGCAAGAACAAGGGGCTCCTGCATTATGGTGAAAAATGAATACAGAAGGCAGGGGACAGGACAAGTTCTACACAGAAAGATTTATAGCTCTTTTTTCTTCTTTATTACTGAACTTGTCATTTTTAAATTATGGCAATTTGCAGTACTAATGAATGGTCAGCCTTTATCCTACCAGAGCAGCACACTTGGAGCATACATGTGTACGAGCAGACACAAACACACATACAGAGAGAGAGAGAGAGAGAGAGAGAGAGAGAGAGAGAGAGAGAGAGAGAGAGAGAGAGAGAGAGAGAGAGAGAGAGAGAGAGAGAGAGAGAGAGAGAGAGAGAGAGAGAGAGGGAGGAGGGAGGGAAGAGGGAAGGAGGGAAGGACAGAGACAGAGAGAAAAAAAGAGACCAACCTTTGTTTCAAATAGTTCTGGGTATTTTTTCCTTCAACTCCCCATAAAGTATCTGATAACTCAAGAGTAAAGATTTTCTATTAAGCAAACTTTAGCTCTCAATGCCTGGACCTGTTTAGTCTGAGTCCTTTGGGTAGAAAGAGACCACAAGGCTAAACTAAAGGATTCCTTCACACTTAAGAAAGAAACCTTAAAAATCACAAGATCAAGGGGCTGGGAAGATGACTCAGCCAGTAGAGTGCTTGCCATGCAAAGATGAGGACTGGAGTTTAGATCCCCAGCACCTTCATAAATGCCAGGTGGGAATGGTGGCAACATGTAATCCCAGCACTAGAGAGATGGAGACAGGGAACACCTAGGGCAAACTGGGCTCAAATAAAGAGAAGAGCAATTAAGGAATACACTGAACTCCACACACACACACACACACCATGCAAAAACTACCCCCCCAAAAAAAATCACAAGATGAAAAATATCAGACAAAAAAGGATTATCTGGGGAACTGTCCAAGGCAGAAAAAAGACAGGGCGAGAACGGTATATAGAAGGGCCTGATATAAAATGTGTGATTCTAGTTCCTGAGCTAATGAACCAATAAGTATTATAAACATTCCTACACTCCGAAGTTTCTCTGATGAGTGCTTAAGAATTTATTTTAAAATGTTATACCTCTGTATAAGTACAGGTTCACCTGTCACTGATGTGGCCTCTCCCTTTTTTAACTTCTCATCTAAGTGAGATTAGTGGGGCTGGAGGAGAGACCGGGCATCTAGAGGCATCCCCAACTTGGAATCCCATTAATCAGAGGATGCAGAGGCTAAGCAGGAGATTAGAGCAGAGTGCCAAAAAACCCAGGGTAGCTTCTCTTGCAACCTTTGCCCTTCTGTTTGATGGCTGGCTAAGGAGAGAAAGTCCAGAACACCAGTCCGGTTCTCTGCTTTGCTACTTTCCTGTATCTGGTCAAGATCATCGACAGAGATAAGACAGTCCATTCAGCCCCATGGGTTGCAGCACAGCCACTATAGAGAAGTCTGCCCCTTAAATAGCATCAGGACCCTTCCAAGCAGAAGGAAATATATGCTCACTCTGGAAGCTTTAGAAGTTAACATCTGTCCATCACCCCTCCATTTGAGAATCTTCCTCCTCAGAACATGGAGAGGAAGTAACCCTGTGGCCCCTTTACCTTAGTTGTGGCAGGGAGGTGAAGGAGTGGGCTTAGGTGGAGAGCAGGTATGCTCCATTTAAACAGATGATTTATGCATTATCCTTTTCCCACAACTCAAGCAGCGATTTGGGATACTGAACAGTTTAGGAAAAGAAGCACATTCATATAACTAGATTGGGCCTATCTGGCTGAGGATGGAGGCATGTGCTCAGCATGAAAGCCCTGCAGGACCTCCCTGCATGCCAGCCTCCAACAGAGCATTCCCATACTCACTTTCTCCCAGGGTTTTCTGCAGAAGGTCATGCTTGGCTTGTAGCTTGGTGATGAGGTTCCTACCCTCCAGGTACTCCTTCATTTTCTGCAAAGGAGAAAGAGAAAGAAGAATGAAACTTCTGAAAAAGAAAAATCACAAATGCACAATTTGACAATTCTCTTCTTAAAAAATCATTTGGTTTCTGATAGTTTCTATAAGCTCTCCCTCTTTTCCCTTTGAGGAGGATATATATCCTGCTCTGTGATTACCTTGTAGCTTCATGTTAGGCAGTACAAGAAAATGGTCTCTCTATCTTTTTAAAAAATACTTTCTTTATTATTTGTAATGAGAAAGAAAGAGAATGAATGAGAACAGGCATGCCAGGGCCTCTTGCCACTGCAAACAAACTCCAGACACATGTGCATCTGGCTTTATGTGGGTACTGGGGAAATGAACTCAGGCCATCATGCTTTGCAAGCAAGTGCCTTTAACCATTTAGCCATCTCCCAACCCCAAGAAAACAGTCTCTTAAATAAAGCCACTCATCTATCACCTTTGGTTCCAATAAAGAACCAGAACCAAGAAGGTTCCCGAGTCTGAAATTGATTGGTATAAGACAGTATGCTTGCTATCTGTCACCTCAGCTGAAATCCTGCCTCTCTCAGGTGCCTTCTACCACCCCAGGAGCAGGGGCAATGATAAATTCAGTCCCTGCCTCAGCTGCAAGCCTCCCCTGAAAGCACCCTTGTTTGCACTGGCTCAGAAACAGCCTGTATATCTACATGGAGTCTTCATGGAAGGCTCACGGGAGTAGCTATCACCCACCATACACACACACACACTTCCAAGAACAAGATGGTGTGAGAAGTGGCATTGCACGTACTCTAACAGCTGAAATAGGAATGCTGTACTGCACATCTAACTCCTCATCATTCCTGCCAATAAAAGACAGTTTTACCAGAGAATTGATCAACTCTTCAAAATAACCACATGCACTGCCATTAACATTACTCCCATTTTACAGAAGGAGGTTCTAGTTGAGACTAGTTAAGTTGCTTGAGGTCAACAGGGAATGATGGAGTCAGTATCCAAACACATGCAGCTTGACAGAATGTGTGTACACTGAAGCCTAACAATAAAATGCTCCATCTACTACAGGACAAAGCAGAAGAGAAGCAGAACTAAACTCCATCAGTATTCTTTTCACACAGGAGCCGCTCAGGAGATTTTAGAGTACTTCCGCACGAAGTCACACATTTGACTCTCACGATAACTCTGTATAGATATGAGGAACACACTATTAGAGATGTGAAGGTGATCCCAGGAAAGGGAGCCACCAGGCACATTAGTAACTGACAGTGCCAGGTGAGGGCTCTTTTTCATTCTTCCCCTCAGCCATTCTTGAGGATCTTGGTCTGCCTTGGCTATCTCTTGCTATACTGAGTCACCTGATGGTGTTGATTTAATTCAGAAGTTAAATGGTAGGGTCTCTCAGAGTATGATCCACGAGTTCCTGAAAAATTGTAGGGTCATTCCAATGAATGAAACATTTTTATAGTCCTGTCTTTTAATGTGCAGTAAGTAAAAATAATAGCATTATACCCCAAGCCTTTGATTTTGTGGCTATCCACTTAGTTAATGATGAAGAAAAAAGGTTCCCACCCCCAACTGAAAAGTGAAGGAAAACCCTGCTATTTCTGGGAAGCAGTCCCTGTACTTTCCCATGCTTGCCTACATATGGGCCTATGGTTAAGTTGTAAAACTCTAAACAGTACTCATATAGCTCTGTTACAAAGGGTTTATTCTTCACATGTCTTTCTCTTTAGACTGTCTCTTCCAATTCTTTTTTAAAAAATATTTTATTTATTCATTTTCAAGCAGAGAGATGTGTGTGTGTGTGTGTGTGTGTGTGAGAGAGAGAGAGAGAGAGAGAGAGAGAGAGAGAGAGAGGGGGGGGGGGGGGAGGGAAAGAACCAGGGCGACCACCCTGTGGGTCCGGCCCATGTGGGTCCCAGGGAACTGAACCCGGGGCCCTAGGCACTGGAGGCAAGTGCCCCAACCGCCGAGCCATCCCTCCAGCCCCCAATTCTTAAATTATCGATTATCCTGTCTATCCATTATGCTTAATACCACACCTAGAAGACTGTAGTAATCAAGATAGTAGTATCAAGAATGAATAAATGAGCAATTTCATTCCCCTCTGTATAGAACTGCCTTTCATAATTACAAACCCAGCCCCTAGGTTTCTAAATTAAATATAAAGCAAACCAGTGGCAAACCCTATGCTAAACCATTCTGGCTGCTTTATTCAGGACCTGTTCCTCTATTCCTTTATGCCTTTACACGAGAACAGCTGCGTGAGAACAGGCTCTCCTGTCACCTTCCCCTTTCCATCTGCTCCAGCTGCCAGTCTTCCTGGGTGACATCCTGGTCCCCAACTAATGCCTAATTGTGGGCTTGGAATCCTACTGTGGGACCCAAAAGTGAAAATACATATTCATTGCTAATAACACAACCCTTAAAGGCATCTCTTTGGAAGGCTCTCCCAGGAGACTCAAAGGTTTCCCAATGAGGAAAATTCAAGAAGCTATAACCCTCAATACAAGATCGGAATGCTCAAGAACATAGCCAAAATTCTGAAAGGGAGGGATGAAAATTCCTTTCCTCTCAGTCATGTTTCTGTTTGTGGCTCTAGAAATCATTGTTTTCATTCACACCCACAACTCACTGACTCCAGCTGTCACCTAGCAAATCATTAAAGCAAACAACAATCTGACCCTCCTGGAGAGTCTCAACTGTGTCAAGGTATGTCCTGTATCCCTAATACTGATGTGCAAAAAATGTTAGGGTTTTGCATCTATTTATATCACTCCCCTATCCCACCAAGATGTCTGCACTCATTTGAGGAGCGATAAGATGGTGCTAAATAATCTTGTCATTATCCCCAGAATTGAGTTAGGTTTCAGTTGCTGCTGGAAAGACACATAGAACTAAGACAGCTGAAGGCAAGAGAGGAATAGGAGGCTTTCTGATTATTTATAGAAACTAGGGAGCCAAAGAACTGGTGATGTATTATCTAAAAATCTCTTTCTTGGGCAATGTGAGAGCTGTGGTTTGAATGTAAAGTGTTATGTGTTTGAAACCTAGGTTCCCAGATGGTGGCACTGTTTGGGAAGACTGTAAAATTTTTAGGAAGTGTTTGCTCAAGGAAGTGGGTCCGGGAGCAGGCCTACTTCCTGTTTGCTCTCTGCTTCCTGGGTCTGTTGCAATGTGACCAGCTGCTTCATGCTCCCTTCCTCAGGCCTTCCCCACTATGATGGAATATATCTCCCTGGAATGCAAACATTTCATTCTATAAGTAGCTGCTGATTGGGTATTTGTTGATAGCAATAAGAAAGTCACTAATACAGAGGGTTACTTTCCCTAATTAAAATATGTTCCACTATTTGGTACCCAGTTTTTTTTCATTCCACTTCCTATACCTTGCTTCCCTCACCAAACATTCAAAAGCCAAGTGGTTACCAGAGGTTTTCAATTTATCAGGGAGTATTATTTTACCAAAACACACTGAGCTCCTAAAACGAAGTATGCCTAATGATCCATGCCCCTACTGTACATTCAAAATAAGCAAATCTGAGAATTTCCACAAAAATCAAGAAGGGATACAATGGTCTTTTAATGGTTGTCCTTTGCTTTATGGAATATCAGTTCAGGTTTTATGATATTTACTTTAAAAACAATTGTAAGGAGATAAGAATGTTTATCAAATTTCATTTTTAAAAGTCTCTTCCCTTTAAGTACATTCTTATCATGAGGTATGAATCATAGGTCTTTGCATATGCACAGGTCTTAATCTGTGTGAACTCAAGGCTGTAAGTATTCACTGCAGCAATGAGGTGGGGGTGGGATGGGGTGAGCCAGGCCCAACCAGCCCCATGTGCAGAGATACACAGATGTCACTGTGGCTGCTTCTCCACTTTCCAGGTACATAACATTTCCCTTCCTCCCCATCAATTTTTAAAGCAGGAAACAGCTGTTTGACAGAAGACAGAATATATAACACAGTGAACCTTAAATGGAGCAGCACATCTCTCCAATTTAATTTGCAGGGCTGGGCCATGCCAATTACTCACTCACCTCCTTAATACACGTTTACCACGGCTTGCAGAAAACCAAGATTAGAGGGCTAGAGAGATGGCTTAGCTGTTAAGGTGTCTGCCTACAAAGCAGAAGGAGCTGAGTTCAATTCCCTAGTACCCATGTAAAGCCAGATGCACAAGGTATCCATATGTCTGGAGTTCATTTGCAGTGGCTGGAGGCCCTGGTGCACCTTTTCTTTCTTTCTTTCTTTCTCTCTCTCTTTCTTTCTTTCTTTCTCTTTCTTTCTCTCTCTCTCTCTCTCAAATATAAATAAAATATTAAAAAAGAGAGAGAGAGAGAGAGATCTCGGACTACAAACTCCTACTCTAGTGGACTTTCCCAAAGGCTAAGAGGCCACCTCCTCTCCCATTACCCTACTAAAGCTTGTCCCTAAAAGTTCAGGTAGCCTATTATTTCACTCTAATCAAGAATGACCTGGAACTCACTATGTATGCCATCTCAACGTCCCAAGTACTGGAGACTATAGGCCAGGCTGCCATGCCTGGCAGCCACAATCTTTAACCCCTTCACTTCATCCGCCATTTAAGAACTCCATATTGCAACTTTCCTCATAAAGGAAATATTTAAGAGAAATGCCAGTTTTCTCAGGAATCTGATAATTCTGGGTTATCCAGAGAGCACTACTGCCCACAGCAGAAACTGGTTAGATAAACATGATATATTCATGCAATGGAATTCTGTCCAGCTATTGGAAGGGGCTTTATGTATAATGCTAGACAAATCCCTTTATAGACTAACATGAAAATACTATCCAGAATAATGATACAAACAGAGGGAGGAACAGTGTAAGTAGTATACTTCTATTTGTCTTACTTTATTTCATTGTTTTTCTCTTGTGGCACTGAGGATAAAAATTCAGGAAAGCACTCTAACTACTGAAATTCAGTCCTGGCCTCAATTTCATTACATTTCTAATGTAATTTATGGCATTAAAAGGTATTTGCTGATACATCAGTAGTTGCCTCTGCATAGTAAAATGTCTGAAAATATACAGAAAAAACTGACTTCAATCACTGGCAGATGGGAGGAAAGGAAGGGGCCAGATACAGAATAAGGCTCTGTTTCCCCATAATATTCTTTTGCAATCTTTTAATCTTTTATTTTTAATTTTTTTGGTTTTTCGAGGAAGGGTCTCACTCTAGCCCAGGCTGACCTGGAATTCACTATGTAGTCTCAGGGTGGCCTTGATCTCATGGTGATCCTCCTACCTCTGCCTCCCGAGTGCTGGGATTAAAGGCGTGCACCACCACACCTGGCTTCTTTTCATCTTTTAAAAGAAGTATTTTCAACAATCATAGTAAGATAACAAGAAAAAAAAAATAGACACTTCTAGGTAATGTGCTACAGAAGATGAGTGACAGACACAAAGCCAAGGTGGTCAGAAAATAGTTTCCTCACTTACAACAACAACAAATAAGGGGGGGGGTGAGTTGCTAAACTATTCCTCAACCTTTCCTTTCAGCTTGACATCTTCACCAGGGCATAGGAAAAGTCTGTGGCCAGTAGGTGACCAGAGTTCTGGCTTCAGCTTTTGCTAAAACCCTGGCCAAGCAACGCAACCTTTTTGCATTTGTTTTTTTTTTTCTTTTTCTTTCTTTCTCTTTCTCATTCCTCCTCTCTTTCCCTCCCTCATTCTTTTTTAAACTTTCAAATAATAAAATGGTAAGATTGG
Source organism: Zapus hudsonius (assembly GCA_004024765.1). Lineage (NCBI taxonomy): Eukaryota > Metazoa > Chordata > Mammalia > Rodentia > Dipodidae > Zapus > Zapus hudsonius. The sequence continues at coordinate 74,561 of PVHP010003502.1, forward strand.
GTTAGATGATTTAAAAATCACTTCAAGCTTTAAAATTCCATTATTTCCCTGAAACTCCTGTAAGCAACTAACCTTTATAGGCCACACTTCAAATTTTCAACTGAGGCCACCTGGAAGGATTAATTTGATAACACCCACAAGTATAAGAAAACTAAGGCCAAGAAGCCCTCTCTTGGTCAGTAGAAATACTATGTAGGAATCTAGTCACGCTGAGGGAATCTCTTAACTTTCCGAAAGAAGGGAGCTTCCAGAATGTGCTGCTAATGTTTTTGATGTATAGGTAGCCTCTCTGTTTTATATGGGTACTTGGATATCCCTTTCACCAACCAAAATAACACCACTAACAAACCCCTATTATTATGAAATGAATTATTGACACATTTCAGACACTAGTCCCAAAAATGATGAACTTGCTTGTAAACTGTTACTAGATTAAGCCCAGGCAAAACCAATCTTGCTGGTCAAGGAGATTTACACACAACTTTGAAAGGATGACAAAGATAGGAGATGGGTGAAAGTACACCTGAGTATTCAGTTATAGAGGTCATCAATTTAAATAGTTATTTCTGCTTTTATTCAATAGATTCATTTACGTCAAAAAGTAATTTTGACAAAGACGTTCATTTCAGATTTTTATCTCCAAAATTTCTTAATTTAAAACACAGAAATATGTAATGTAACAAGACTAAGCAGCCCAGACTCATCAAGCAATCCTACTAAGATGCTCTAGAGAACGCTCAAGCTTGGGGCAGTGACCCAGCCCCGTTACTGCCAAGATGTTCTATTCACATGCCACCTAGGTTTTTGCCTGCCTTTATTCTTTTGCATACACTGTTCCCTCCTTGAAGAATTTTAAAATCCAGTCCAATCTACCTATCCTTCAAGATTAAGCACAAAAGTCAATTGGTACGTGATGCCTCCTTAGCATCATTAATCCTCATTGCCAGTCATGCATGTTTTATTTCTCATTATAAAAAAAAATCAATTGACTCTAATTGTTCAGAAATACACAAAGTAAAAAAATGAAAGCACCCCTTTATATGTCCATCCTATCACCTCTCTCCTCTTATAATCCCAGCATTCTCAATTTGTAGCATGGAATCTGGCATAGAGTAAATCTGCATAAATGATCAGTGAATAAACTAATAATGACTGATATATAAATTAATAATGATTTTGATGAAATCTATTTTCAGCATTTATTAAGTACTGTGAACCAGGAAATGAATCAGTGAAAATGTCGTTCCATTATATCTCTATAGAGATTTGTATGTTTAGAGCATGGCCTGGAGTGTTACAACTCTTGCCTAGTGTGAGGCTCTCAGTTCAATCCCTAGTACCGTAATTAAATGACTTAAAGAACAGTATATACAATGTACCCCTTCCTGTAATATAATTATAAATACATGCTCATGCATGTGTTTTCTATGCATAGTATGAAGACTGGAAGGGAATATATCCTAATATCATTATGTCTCTAGATGGTAGGATTAGGATGATTTTTATTTTCTTCTTGCTGCTTCTGAGTTTTAAAAAATATTTTATTTATTATTCATTTGTAAGCAGAGAGAGAGAAAGAGAGAGAAATAGAAAGAGAAAGAGATTGGGAACAATGTCAGGGCTTATCACTGCAAGCGAATTCCAGATGCATACTCCACTTTGTGCATTTGGCTTTATGTGGATTCTGGGGAATCAAACCCAGGACATTAGGCTTTGAAAACAAGTGCCTTTAACCACTGAACCGTCTCTCCAGCCCTGCTGCTAAATTTTATATAACGTCACTTTTTTTTTGTATAATAAGTTTCTTCCAAGTTGTTTTAGAAGAATAATACTCTTAAATCACTCCCTTTTATTATCTTCTCTGATATTTAAAACAACAACAACAAAACACCAAAGATTTGAAATTAACTAATTAAAAAAGTAAGAAAAATGTAAGTAAATCATTACTATTCTTAATGAAGAAAGGGCAATGTTCAAAGAAGAACTAAACAAACTGTTCCAGTTGGAGGAAAAATCCAATTTGTGCATGCAGATTGTGCTTCATGACTGAAGAACAAGTTAATTCCTTTCATTTAGGGTTAATATGCATAAGCACTGGCCATGTTTAATCTCCTATTAGCAAACTTAGTATTTCCTTTCGTGGTCATCAAAAGAATAGGACATAAATTTTAGTCCAGATAGTAAATCCTACTTTGCAGCTCAAAAAAACTTGTTAAAAAGCAGTGCCAAAGACCAGCTAGCAACCTTCCAAAGGACTGTTTAAAAAGAAGACTAGAAATACAAGAATAACAAAATACAATACTTTTAGAATTCTCTACCAAACAACCATTGCACACGTGTCTTCAAATTTTAGCAATAATTATAAAAAATAATTTCCTAATAATGAAGGTTATAAAATAAAGCTATTAAATCATCCGAGAGATGCTAGACTTTTAAAAACAGGACATATATTAGCAAAGATGTTTGGATGTAGTTTCCAAGAATCAAAGCTTTTACGGTCTCCTGTGGCTAAGAAGGATGCTTTTAAATGCAAGCCTACTAGAAAGTTTCTTGGGAAAAAAATATCATTTTGATAGTATATTTGGGAACATCCCTTTCCTCAAGGACACTGTTAGACACACAAATTGCAGATACTGTCCCTTTAAGTGTAGGGCTAGTCTCTACGTATGCCTAGATCCAAACCCAGCGTATTCAAAGTCTGCCTCTCACCAAGTTGGCTTCATCCCAGGGATGCAGGGATGGTTCAACATATGCAAGTTGATAAATATACTTCACCACATTAATCGACTCAATCACAAAAACCACATGGTCATCTCAATACATGATAAGAAGGCCTTTGACAAAATTCAACCCCACTTCATGTTCAAAACCCTGGAAAGAATAGGCATAGACGGCCTATACCTCAACATGATAAAGACAACATACAGTTCTCCTAAAGCACAAATCATCCTCAATGGGGAATGACTCAAGGAATTCCCTCTTAATTCAGGAACAAGACAGGGGTGTCCACTCTCACCACTGCTCTTTAACATACTGCTTGAAGTTCTAGCCCAAGCAATAAGACAGGAGAATAGCATAAAAGGGATACAAATCGGAAAGGAAGGAATTAAACTATCCCTCTTTGCAGATGACATGATCCTATATATATCAGACCCAAAGAACAGTATCAGTAAACTCCTGAAGGTGATCAATGCCTTCAGCAGAATGGCAGGATACAAAATTAACACACAAAAATCAGTAGCCTTTCTATATACAGAAGACAAGCATTCGGAAAAAGACATCAGAGAAACTGTCCCGTTCTCTATATCCTCAAATAAAATTAAATACCTGGGAATATCACTAACCAAGGTAGTAAGAGACTTATATAAGGAAAATATTGAAACACTCAAGAGGGAAATAGAGGAGGATGTAACGAGATGGAAAGACATTCCATGCTCATGGATAGGGAGAATCAATATAGTGAAAATGGCAATCCTGCCAAAAGCAATCTACAGATTCAATGCAATGCCAATAAAAATCCCAACCTCCTTCTTCACAGACATTGAAAAAATAATC
>PVHP010003503.1:0-77978 GCA_004024765.1 Zapus hudsonius
TTGCCAGTGTTTGGCACACCTTCCTGCCGCTGTTTGCAGTGCTGTGGCAGAGGTGATGTCCAGCCCTCTGCTCATGCCATCGTTTTCCCTGCCAGAATGGAGTCTCCCCTTGAGTCCGTAAGCCAAATAAACCCATTCCTCCACAAGCCGCTTTTGTTTGGGTTCTCTCTGCGCAGCAACTAGAAAGCTGACTGCAACACCGTTTTACCCATTTATTCAGATAGTATGGAAACATGTCAGCTCTTTGTCGTCATTCTACTATCCTCTTCATCGTCACCCAATCATTCCAGTTCGGGGCTAGAGGAAGCTTGATGCACATTTCTTCATCCCATCTTACCAATTGACTTTGATTAATTAATAGTTGCTCAACCCATCTTTCATTCTTTGTAATTCAGGCCATATTCTATCCTTAACATCAAGTACATCTTGCCAAACACCTTGGCAAACACCTTGTTGAAATAAGCATGTGATGCCATTGGTATACTGTATTAGTCAGACTTTTCTATAGTTCTGCCCAACAGATCTGAGAGAACATCTTAAGGGAGAACTGCTGTGTGGGCCTCACAGTGTCAGAGGGTTCAGAACATACAGCCAGGTCCTCTGTTCCTGAGGTTTAGGAAGGCAGAGCATCGTGGTGGCAGTAGCAGGTAGGGAGGTTCACCTCATGGTGGACAGGAAGCAGGGGCAGGAAGGGATCAGCTACCAGGTATTCAAAGGCACACTCCCTGAGACATAATTCCTTCAGCCAAATCATACCCCCAGAAGTTTCTATATCCTTCAAAATTGTGCCACCACTTGGAAAAAAAGTTTCGAACACAGGGACCTGAGGGGGGGGCATTTCATATTCAACCCATAGTAGATACATTGACTCATGCAATAGAATATATACATATCCAATCATATGTTAAATATCACATGTCACATGCATATATTTATTTATATTTCTTCCTCAGCCCCATGCTGCCTCTTATTGCTTCCATCATCATTTTCTTTTAATAGTGCTTATAAGTCACATTAAATGTGATTTTTAAAGTCGTGGTTTCTATGGGAATGCTATTGTTTCCTGCATCCACACTTATGCCCTACTGTGCCAGCTTGCTCTCTGAATAGTCAAGGCATAATTTACCTCTCTTGTGGGCAAAAAGAGTTGATTTTTTGTTTGCTTGCTTTTGCCATCACTTCTGGAGGTTTTTTGCCCCTGAATTAGAGACGTCACCTTGGATCAGAGCTTAACGCCAGGACTCTTTGTTTGCAGATTCGAGATCATCATTCTTGTTGACTTCAGGAGAAACAGGACAAGAGCTGTTCTCCTTCCTTCCTGTCAGTGTGGTAATGTTGCACCATCTGACTTGGGCCACACATCTGGCTTTTCCAGTTCTCATCCTGAACATAACCAAAATTTCATTTTTGTATGCTCAACTTTTCTTGAAAATCATTAGTTCATCCTTTCTCCAGTTTTATGAATGTTATACTGACATCTAACCATGCTGCTGACAACCAATTTGGGCTGGGAGAGATTTAAAACATTTGTCAAGAGAACTGATAAAGATGAACCTTGAACAGACACCAACATTTTCCATCACACTAGGCCTTAGACTGCTGCAACGTCAGCAGAGGTGCTGTCTGTGGTACCACTCCTAGGCCAAGCTGAGGGTCTGTCTGTGACACCCATCACAGGCCAAGCTGAGGGTCTGTCTGTGACACCCATCACAGGCCAAGCTGAGGTGTGCTCTGTGATACCCAGGACAAGCTCCTAGGAGCTGCTCAGTTTGTTGATTGAATTATAATGATTTGATTGAATGATAATGATATGCTCCAAAGAAGAAGAAAAATAATTCCTTCCAGTGACAAAAGCTGAGTATATGGATTTAATTTTTTATATTACCTTTGACTGAATGTTTAAACTTTGCTTTAAGAGTTTGACCCCTGTGAGCCACAGGGAGCTACATGTGGTGAGTGCATGGGAATGCATTGCTTTCACTGGTCAAAGGCAGACAAGCTTGAGCACAAAATGAAAACATTCCTTGTTTGAACTAACAGAAAGAAATGGAGGAGTTGGTCACAAATTTCAGATCTAAATATGGTTCTGGCCCTTTATAGGGTAACTTCTGGGTATGCATTCAGAAGGAAGAGATTGGGGACACTTTCATGCTTGGAGACATTGTGTTAACTTGTAATTCAAGCTCAGACATCCCAGAACAGTGTCTAATCTTTTCTCTTGAATATTAATAACTTAAACCATCTTAATGCTTTCTCGGCTTGCGGAAAGTTGAACTATGGTATCTAACAAGCTCTCTTTGAAGATTACGCCGTGATCTCTAAATTCTCCCAAGCCTTTTTGGAAGCAGTCATGGCATAAGTGAAGTGTTAATACTCAATCTCAGTGTCTCACTGCTTACACTCACTCAATACCCATGCAAATTGAGGCCCTTTTTTGGTTATAAAAGTCACACGGTGGTATGAACTTTGTTAACTGGTTGCTAGCTGGAGGGGAGCGGCTTTCCCAATCACTCATCTAACTTCAGAGCAGGGTTTGCTATTTTTAATCACAGAACTTAGAAGCTTAATTCAGTTAAAAAGGGAGGAAGTTGTTAAGAGAGGGTTGCTAAAAGTTCATGCTAAATTTGCTTAGAACCAGATTGCGTTCATTAATATTTATACATCTATGGTTGGGAAGGGGCAATTATGTTTCTGTAAAAGCACTGGGTATTCATTTTCCATGGACCACACCGCCTTCTGATTGGAGAAGGTGGGTTTCCATTGTGTGATCAGTGGAGTTACAGATGGAAACCATCTGCTGCCTCATCCCTTTTTGTCAAAACCCTTGTCTTGTCTCTCACATGTCAGTGATGAATGGAAGGTTTCAAACTCCAGCTGAACAGTGCAGTTTGAATCCCTCGGCTAGCCAAAGGGTTTTTGGCAAGCATTGATGGAATTAATATTTTACAGAAACCATCAATCATTTTATTTCATTAGTTGAGGCCTGTTGTTCTAGGCTGTGTTTGTGATTGGTATTTTGGGCACTGGCTTTGTTTGTGACTCATAAGTGTATTCCATGTGGGTTATTTTCTTTCACTCAGTGTAAATCATAGGAACAAAAGTGGGTGTTTCATATGAAAAAAATGACCCAAATGCTGTGAGAAGCTTTCATAATCATCTTCTGCATTAACTATGATTCATATAAAGAGCTTAGACCAAAAATTGCCCCGTTCATCGATGTAGAGCATAAATGACAGTTTAGTCAATCTTGTTGTGGACAGTGGCTCTAAAAATCAAGGGACTATTCTGCATTGAGCAAGAGACCTTGTCATAAACCTGTCTGAGGTAGGAGACATCCATGCTTTGTGTGCTGAAGGGGAATGGGGCAGAGGCAGTTGATTCTCACATTAGCTATCGTCGGCATCCGGCCAGCTAAACACGTCCTCCTGAGCTCTATACTCAGTACAAAGAGGTGAATCACCAAAAAGCAAGTTGATTTTTCAGTTATTCAGAAATCCATTTCCAGAGTACATACTGGGGGTGGGACAGACTCAGCTCAAGTGTGCACCATTCCAGACATGGGTGGCTTGCGTAGCAGTCACGCTGCACCACTGACATTTGTGCAGCTAAGAGAGTATGCTGTTGGTAAGTTGTTTCTGCCAGATGGGTGCACAGAGCTACCCACGTGGATATCTCTATATGTTTAGTCCTGGTACTACGATTATTCTCATTCTAACAGATGAGGAAACCAAGGACTGGAGACATTAAGGACTTATCCAAGTCACGTGGCTATTAACTAGCAGAACAGAAATGTAAATCCAGACAGCAAGGCTGTGTCATGTTATTCTCCCTGTGGCTCATGGTGACCATACGAGGTCATAGTTACTTTTGCTGTTGTTTTAGAGGTGAGGAAGACATCACTGAGAACTGACATCACTGGTGGACCCTGGACCTTTTGTCTAACCAGTGTCTGGGAGTGAGAATGCAAGGTGGCCTTGTGTGTGGGTAGGAGGGGGTTTTGTTGAGACAGGGTATCAACATGAAGTCAAACTCACCATCCTCCTGCCTCAGCCTCCAGAATGCAGGGATGGCAGATATGTGCCACCATGCTTGATGTGAGACTCGAGCTTTCTGGATCCTGTTCCCTTTGCCCAGTGAACATTTTTGAGTCTTCCCGAGAGAGCACTAGGGTCCTAATCACTGAGGAAGGACTAAGTTTTCTGCAGTATGTGCTGTGCAGGGAAAGGAAAATATGCTGATTCTTTGCAGGTTTTCAGTAGTATATTCCAACCAAATTAGAGTTCATTTCTGCTAAGAAGAAAATGAAGTTAACTATTCGCATGCTAATTAGGTTGGAGTTTTACTGGCCCATAGACTTAGGTATTTGTGTACAGATAGTCAGTGGGTGGTATTGTTCAGGAACATGGTGGAAACTTTAGGAGGCAGAACTTTGCAGGAGGAAGAGTATCACTGAGGGCCAGCCTGAGGTAGTGTAGCCAGATCCCATGTGAGGCTCTTTCCCTCTACTTCCTTTATAGTGATGTGACCCTGTGAGACCAGCTTCCTGCTCCTGACATGTTTGCCCCTGCTGCCCTCTCACCTCACCTCCACCCCGAAAAGGATTTCCTCTTGGAACATCAGCTGAAAATAAACCCTTCCTTAAACTGATTCTGCCAGGGTATTTTGTCCCAGCAAAAATAAAAGTAGCCAGGCGTGGTGGCACATGCCTTTAATCCCAGCACTCAGGAGGCAGAGGTAGGAGGATTTCCATGAGTTCAAGGCCACCCTGAGACTACATAGTGAATTCCAAGTCAGCCTGGGCTAGTGCGAAACCCTACATTGAAAAACAAAAACAAAACAAAACAAAATAATAATAATAATAACTGATAAAGTTTTAATTGTGTTTTTCTTGCCTCTAAATATTGTGAATTACTTCTTTTTATATGAAGGGTTCTTACAATTCAATAGAAAATAAGGGCAAATATATACATTTAAAACACACACACACACACAATGATCAAAGCACATGAATAAAGCAAAAATGCTACTGACCTGTAAACAAAAGTACAAAAACAGAAAATTTATCCTCAGTGAAAAAGAACAACATGAACCCACCCTGGTGCTATATTAACAAAGATGAAACCAAGTAGTGACATTAACTTTGTCACAGAGCCCTTGGCACTGTCATCCATTGCCAAGACTACAGGTTTTTAAAAGGACATTTGCTAAAATCAAACCAGGCCATGGGCACCCACCTACAGATGAGGATTACTGTCATAGATGTAAACAACCTTTAAAAACTTAATGAAAATATTATTAACATGAGAAAAACTCTAAAACTGATATTTTAACTAACAATTTTTTCCAGAATCACAGGCACCAACATTGTAAATATAAAGTGTAAAAATATTTCGTAAAGTGTAAAGCATAAAAAATCCAGAGGGTCCAAAAGCAGGCTAGGGCTTTGAAGCAATATTACAATATGACTTCTTTTGTAAAAAGAAAATACTACCAAAATATTAATAATGGTATTATGAAATAATGTTGGAGTTATTTTTGTTCTCTGTATTTTTATCATATCACATTAAAATGGAAATATAGAAAAAAGAAAATAACACATTTTTAATGAAAAATTTTGCACTAGATTTTGACAGTCTTATTTTAAAAAACAGAAAAAGAAAAGCAAACAAGATATTTTGACAAGTGGAAAGGAGAGCCTCAAGTACAGAGATTAATTAGACTGATGAACATTTTCTTGTCACCTCAGGTAACAGTGGTTCTCTGACAGAGACAGTGGTGGACTCATGGGGGGGGGGCTGGACCTCAGCCCCAGACTTTCTGATTCAGCAGGTCTGAGGGGGAGAAGCTCAAGAATTTCTATTTTGAGCTCCCAGTCCTGGGATGTCACTTCCTGAGGAGCCTGCTTTGAGAACCAGTGGCGAAAAGCCTTGGGAGGTTCATCATTCCTCCCAGGCTATAAAGCTCATGAACACTTGGACCTCAGACCTAGTGGTGACTCCAGAGACACATGGTTGCCTGGACCCACCTGGATCAAGGAAGCCAGTGAAGCTCTGTGAGGCTCTGGGAAGGGAAGAGAGTGAGGGCAGTAGAAGGAAGGCAGACAGTTAAGGTAAGCCTGCACGTGCTTCTCACCATCCTTCAACATTCACTTCAGAACCTAAAACACTGAACCCCAATCTTATATCAACTGAACTTTTCAGATCCTTAGTAACCAAGCAGGTAGTAAAATGACTATCCCTGCAAAGCACTGTGATAATTTTTTAATCTAAATATCTTCTCCTGTTTGGTTGAAACAGAATTTCCTCTGAGAATCTTCAGTTGGGAAGAAAGTAAAGACATTGTATGGGTCATATGTACCTGCCTATGTACTTTATTTCCTTTTGAGTGAATCCAATTTCAGTAATTTGCCATGAAAAGTATGGATTAGCATGAATTTCCCCATAATCCTCTTAGATGCGCTGTATTTCCAAAACACGTGTACAGCGTTGCTACTCACCTTGTTAGAATTGCAGGCATCTTGGTATTACATATCTGCTCACTTACAAAGCATTAGTTTGACTAAATCTACCATGATCTTAAAGTCAGAGTTAGGTCAAAAATGAGAGCCAAAGTGTACTGAAGAACTTCCTGACAATAGGTTGTATTCTGAGTGTACCCTGCAGGTTAATTCTTGAAAATGCAGAATTAACTTACTTTGCAAATCATCAATGATTTTAGAAAATTCCAATGCTGAGTGGGGAAGCCATGAGAAACTAGTAACAATATGGACTGTTCCTATCTTTCCTTACCTCTTCCATGAGGCTAAGTTTACAAAAGGAACTAAATTTTGCAATGTATAAAATATAATGAGAATTAGTAAAAATGATGCTATGTAATTTCTATAAGCTAACTGCATCAAAGTTCCTAAATCTATGACAATGTACTTGAAGTCCAGACACTTGAACTCCACTTTTGACTTGAACCCTGAGCTAATCATTTAGCTTCTTGAGTTTCAACTAAAAATTGAAAGCAGAAGATCTGACTTCTACAGTAAAAAGGTGCCATCATTAATAGAACCATAATGCCCAGGGTATAAAGTCTGAATTGACTTTACACTGACAAAGAGGTTTGTCAGCACAGGGGGAAAAAGGCAGAGAGGAGGGCCCTCCACCCCAGTTCACAGAAGGTTCTTTGCTGCCTCAGCTGTCCATGCTTTGATTATTTGTCTCCAGTAGGAGAGCCAGGGTAGCTGGTCTAGTGTGGCAGTCAGCTGCCACCCAACGAAGAGAGGTGGTGCAGGGTACTTATTGAGGAGGGAGGAAGCTCCAAGTTCATTCAACAGTCCCACTGTTCTGTATCCTTATCAACTCTTTTGTGGGTAAGGACATTGAGACTATTCTAGCTATTGCTCTGAAATTGGCTGGAAACGTGGTCCTGACTCAGACGACAAGAGTACCATGTTTGATTACTGATCTCTGCTTTGGCCACCACATGTATGATGGGGTGATAGATGTGACTCATTTCCTACCTACTCCATGTTAGCCAGCCTTTCAATTAATATGTTTCTGATTCCCAAACAATCAGTACTGATTGTGTTAAATTTTGTTGTACCCATAAGAAAAAATATATACAATAATATGAGTTGGCTAAGAAGTTTTAAGGGGCCTAGGGTTAGAGCACCTGCCTAGCATGTGCAAGGCCCTGGGGTTGATTCCCAGAGGTGCACAGGAAAATAGAGTGTGGAGCATCACCTTACACACACACACACACACACACACACACACACACACACACGTGAATTTTCTCTCGATTTCTCAGAGCGTGGCTCACAGACAATTCTCAATCACTTAGTAAGCTTGTTTAGAGTACTGTATTAACCATGTTTTCATTTCTTATATAATCTCAAATGTAAGGAGCACTTTACAGTACTGCCAAAGCACAGTGAAAGGTCATAGAATACAAGTAGCTTCAGTAAATAAAGTCTTCAGTGTTAAGTGTGGAGGATTTATACAATTTAGGGGCAAATTAAGTCTTCTTTAAGGAAGTCTCATAGTCATAGCTTATTCAACAACCAGGTAACATTAGGGTCATAGAAATAAGGTCTTTTCTTCTTTCCTCCCAACAACCATGTTCTCTCTCTCTCTCTCTCTCTCTGTCTCTCTCTCTCTCTCTTTCTCTCTCTCTCTGTGTGTGACAACAACCATGCAAGCTCTAAAAGCAGATCAGAGTTGCACAGATTAGAACAGTAGCTGAAGGATGGAATCTCTGCTAAACAATGGCAGCTGCAAGCAGATGTAGACGGGAGTGGGGAAGGATGAGGGGCCAGAGGACAATCCTGGACCCAAGAGAGGGGCTCAAGTCAGTCATCGCAGAGCAGGCCAGCAATGCTGAAATGACAGGTTTCTGGCCAGGCCGCCCAAATGTGAGTGTGGCACTAATGCTTCTCCAGGTAAATATTTAACTCTAGAGCCCTGTTTCATCATTTGTGGAACTGGACAGTGGTGAGTTAACCAGGAAAGTAGACAAGAAGTCCTGGCATGGAGAAGCCACTCAGGGGATGACGTTTTCTGGAGAGGGACCAGAAGCTGATTTTCTCTCAGTTAATCAATACTGTCACTCTAATGTGAACTCACTTCCTTGTGAGAGCCTCTGGGAAGTGTGTGGAGCTCGGTTGTTCATGCCTGAGGAAAACCTCGTCTTACCAGCATGCTCTACAGCTTCTAGAATTAATTGGTTTCCAGTCAGAGATCCTGCCTGACAAGGAGCCATTCTATCAGTTTCCCTATATTAGACAATCCCAAAGCTGCCTTCATCAGTTAAGCCAATAGAAATGCTTACTGCCTGAATCTCCCTTTTATCTGCCAACCGATGGATGGGTCATGCCCTCCAAGACTTGTGAGCAGTAAGCCAAAGGACATACATGGACACAGACAGAAAGGCCCACCTAAAATATGTCTCTGGAAACGGGGAGGGAGTTTGATTTTGAAGGAGGAGTAACAGTCTTTTGGACAAACTGCAGGTGAGAAAGCCGTGTCAACATTAGAGAAAGTTCCACACGGTGGACTTCAGACCTCTGAGGCCCAGCAGGATGAGTTTTCTCCCCTGATGTTTATGTTTACAGGCAGAGTCCAGGCAGTGTGGTCCTTGGTGTGTTGGCCAGCCTGGATTTCAGGATTCAGTTTCAGTCCACAAGATCCATGGAAGAGACAGGAAGACAGCTTTGCTTTGGAGGGGAAAATGGCTAAATTGTGACATACCTTACATCAACAGAGTGGTGGCTTTCTTCATGGTTTTTTTAATCCAAGAGAGACACTTAACTGTTGTTTCCAGAGGAGAGGCCCCACAGGAACAATACAACATGGCTTTGGCAGGCTATCTTTCTTGCTTGCTTTAGGCTGCCTGCATGTTTGCTCAAGTGCGCTTGCATTAACACTGCAATCATTAATAATGGCCTGTTGAGTAGATTCCTTCTTCTACAGCTGTCGGAAGTAGGCTTTACTGTAGGCACATCAGTTTGGGAAACATCCATTCAGATAAATCAGTCATCACATGTTGTGAGTATGTCAGGTGGGAGGTAAAGATGCGCAATATGCAGAAGAAATAGATTTAAGGAGTATCTTTTGTGTATCTCTGTGTGTATGTGTGTGTGGTTTCAGTGTATGTATGGTATGCAGATGTATGCACTTCTGTGCACATGTCTGAAGGCCACGGACTCTTTCACATTATTTTCTTACAATGGACTATCTCATTGATCCTGGAGTTGTCCAAGGGAGGAAAACAGGCTTGTGTTCTAAATCTTCCTTGGTTTCGCAGCCCTAGGTCCCACTAGGAAGCTCCCACTGAGACTTGGGAGGCATTTGGAACGCTTTAAGGCATCTTTATATCATCAGCAGTTCCAGGCGACAAGTCACTCTCGAGTAGGCCTCTGCTTTCTCTACCTTCCCATCTGCGGACCCCAGTCTCTAGGCTCGGGTGTTGTGTCTTCCAAACCCACATCCCTGCCTTCTTGGGACCTTTGACCCCATGGGAAAGCAGAAGAGGCAATAAACAAAGCCCATGTTTACATAAGGTGGGATCATGAACATATTTTTTTTTAAAGTATGCCTTAAGGAAATTGACCTGGAATTTTGCAATCAAGGTCTTGAATATACAACATAATTATATTATGTAATAATTTCTGTGAAGCAGTTTAGATTTCAAATACTACATTCCATGAACTCTGTAAGTATGCTCATACTTGGACCACGATGCCAGATGATCAGCACAGAAGCTAGAGTCATTTCTGTGTGGCAGGTCTGTCCCTAGAAACTCCTTTTTACCCATTAGAATTACCAGGATGCTTGCAGATGTTTGAACTTTATAACTCTCCTTCCATTGTTTGAAACAAACTTTTATGATTCTATGAAAATAGAAGTTTCTGGGTACCTTTGAGCTTGGATCTCTTTGACTTTTCCCCTCAATCATATATATCCTTGAATGTTTTAAAAGTTGATCAAATAACAGGACAGGTAACAAAATGAGTTCTGTGGTCTTGGACACCAGATGCTTTTCCTTTAGAGAAAATAATTCCTCAGAACTAGGCAAACCCTGATGACAGAGCAGTAAGCTGACCAGTCAATCCTTCAGAACAGAAGGGACACAGGTCTTTTGTACAACTGTTGCCAGACAAGAACTGTGAAGGGACAGAGACGTTTACTTGCAAGCAAGCCAGGTAGCTTGCCTGTTTCATGATTGAAGGCAGAAGTTTTGCTATCTTGGGTCAGACACAAAGGAGACTCTATTACTCACAGTGTGAAGACTAGACGACCAGTATTTTCTCTTGCCTATTCTGATCTGTGGTCCCCATGCAGCCATCAAAACAGGAGGGGATCCTGAGTTCTTGAACCCAGCCTTTGTCATTGGGCAATAAGCCTTTGATGCAGTGAGCAGTGGTCTCAGTTCTCCAGGTCTGTTCACCATATAAGCAACCTCTGAGAACATAGGAACATCCCATCCCCAGGGAGACTTGGGCCCAGCAACGCTTCCTGTGCACACTTGGATGAGCCTTTTAAGAGGGAGCACAGCTACTCATGTACCCTTGACCGAAGACTGGTCCTCCTCTATTTGGGGAAGGTTGTCCTCTTTGATGGAACACATGGCTTCAGGAGGAATGCACATGGGGGAGAAGGGAGCACCAGCCTATCCAGACAGACCAGCTGAATCACTGAATCAACCTGGTAATATATGGGTGACAGATGTCCCTAGTTGAGTCTTTCAGAGATTTGTTTCATATATATATGTTAGGTCGAGATTCAGGCTACACCCCGTCTCCTCCCCCAGCTGGCCTCAGAAGTTTCACCGAGACCTCACCTCCAGAACAGGAGATAACACCATCAACACCTGCTGGGAGGCACTGCCCTTCCTGATGCTGAGAACTAACTACTGACCACCTTAGCCCTCCCCCCAAGCTGGACATTCACCTTAAAAGCCAGATTTTGATCTGGCCTCCCACTTCTCCCATTTTGGGAGCTAGCCTGGAGCTCAGGTTCCTTTTCTTCCTATTAAAAACCTTTCCTTTCAGAGCCGTCTCCCTGGTGGTCATTTTCATTTTAACATATGGTTCGAGCAGACAATGCCCCCTTGGGCATTGGACTCTTCAAGCCAGTGGCTTTCAAGTTCTTGTCTACAATTTGCCAAGAATTGGAAAATGTACACACTAAGAAAGGGCAAATTATGAAAGATTTAAAAGAAAGAGTTTTGGGCTGGGAGGGATCCCTAGAGGAAAAGCCTGTGTGGTACCTGGGATCATGTCTTGTATAAATCAGGTATCCAATAGAATGAAGGTCATGGCCAAGTTCATATGTATATGAAGGGCCTTGATTGGCTGGTACAGTCTCAGAAAGGGCCTGCCAAATGTGGGGACACTGAGGGAAACTTCAGGAAGAGCCAGGAGGCTTTTCTTTCTCCCTAGCTTGGATCAGACTGGAGTGTCATCAGAACCAGGTGACATCAATGGTCTTTTTGTCCTTTGTCCCTGATTGCTATCCGATCCTCACACAAACCCTGGCTTTCATTTATTTTCCTTTAACATACTGCATCCATACGTAGGACATCCCAAAGAGTTGCCCTACACATTCCACTCTAGAATAGAGAGGAAGGTTCCAGGCTTCTGTCCTCTGAGCTCTAAGCTGAACTCCGACATCATGGAAGCAATCCAGAAGTTGCACTGTTTCTGTTTGTGTGCTCATTTCTTCCCTTTCTTTTTAATATCTTATCATTTGCTATAACTTAGGCTGGCCAAGGAGAAGGTCTTATTTAACACTTTCATGGTTCGTATTGTCACACAGTAACCGTGTCATTAACATCTGGATGTAGAAAGAGGGAGGCCAAGTAGAGAAGACCTCACCACTAAACAAGGCTTCCATTCTCAAAGGGAATCTGGAATACCCATGCCAATCAAAGCTTTTCAGTCAGCTCATAAGCTGGCCTAGTGTGAACCACAGTTCATGGAAGCACCAAGTTTTCTCTTTATGAAGATGTTTTCTCACAGCTCTGTGTTGTGCCCAAGTGACACAATGTTTTTCCAGAGTTCCGTTTATAGTAGGGCTGTTTTCTCAGGCAGTGTTGGTTTCTAGGTGAGAACTACCAGCCATGCACTGGCATGCATATCACTGTGGGGCTCACAGCCTTCTCATCTGAGTTTACCTCCCTTGTTCTGCACCAGAAGTAGATCAATAGTTTAAATTCAGATTTTATAAAAGTTTGTGTCTATTTGTGTGGTTGGGTGGGGCGGGTCCAGGGCCTCTGGATGCTGTTATTTCTTGCAGCTGGCTTAGGGTGGTTTGGGAATTGAACCTGGGCTTGCAGGCTTTGTAAGTAAGAGCAAAAGTCTGTGCCATGCACTTGGATTTATTGATTTACAAAGAACTACGTGGCAAGGACTGTCTATGTCTTTTAATCCTCCAAGAGGTCTCCATAGTGAATTTTTAGAAGGATCGAAATGTAGTCTGGTCTATTAGGAGCCAATGTTCAGCCCACTACACCTACCATTGGGCATTTCTTCACTTCCTAGCACAAGAATGTTCTTATTTTGTTAGAATTGTGCAGTGTTGACAGCTGCTTCAGTTGTTATGTTCACTAGTGTTGAATACAGACATGATTCAGAAGAAACTACTATCTAATACTGAAGGGAACACCTTTGGATATAAAAATCTATTTTTCTATATCTCAAGATATTTTATCCTGTTAGTTTTCAGTGTTTTTAACCTTACCATCCATTAGTCATGCAGGAGGGTTAAAACCTCTTTATTCCTTCTTGTTGATGGCAGAAGTGTTTTGTTGGTAAATTAATAACTAGAAAATGGTACCTTATTTAACTTTCCATGTATGTGTTTCTGGGAATTGATCCAGTGCCTTGTGCATGCTAAATAAGTTTTCTCCAGGGAGCTACAACCCCAACCTTAACTTATATTTCTTTGAGCATTAATGAGACACAGCCTCACATATATTTTAATCATATTTTCCCATTAAAATTTTTGTGTTCTCTGATCAATTATATATTAAATAATGCTTTTATTTTTAAATAATATTGCATGGATTCTATACTATTTAAATGGTTATACTTTCAAATTTGTGATGCGAGTGTTCTTCTGTGTCTGTGATAACACTGATGATCTTAAGTTTTGACAATAGAAGGGCAAGATTCCTCTAGATAGGAGCTCTGTGGGGGTCCCCTCTGAATGTCTCTCTGCTGACACTGGGGCTCTGTGGGGGTCCCCTCTGTGTATCTCTGTTGACACTGGGGTTCTGGGGGGGTCCCCTCTCTGTGTCTCTCTGCTGACACTGGGTAGAATTTAAGAGAATCATCATCTCACACTCAGAAACCATCTGGCTCTCTTTTTCTGTTTTCTTGGTAAAATCTAAAACACCTGTATTTTATTCTGAGATATAGATCACAGTTGAAATCATAGCTATTTTTCAAGTCTTAATTACCTGGAAACTGATTGATAATTTATCCCTTCCTGCTGAATGTTTGGGGGACATACACTCTACTTCATTAACCTATTTTTATTCAATGCAAGATTATTGAAATTATTAAAAATTTAGAATATGTTCCAATATGTAGGCAAATCCAGTTGTGAAGCATCTGGCTCTAAGCCATCGAGGTCCTTCTTTAAATAGAGCGCTGTCACTTCATATTCTAAAGGCAAGCTGGCTAGCATATCCATTATCTTGCCAATAATTCATATCAGCCTTTTTAGCTACAAATTTGTACTAATCATTTTGGAATGACTCAAGATGACGGAGCACTCTACATATAATGTTTGAACACCCTCTCCTCTCTTCTGCTCATCCTGCCCCCAAACTCATTGCCAAGGGCTATACCGGATCTGCAACTGTCCTGGAAACTTCAATTGTTTGGCAAATACTCTGACTGCATGCTGGTTTCCCTCCTCGGCCACACCGATGCCCTGATACTGCTTGTCGTATTGCCTCCTGTGTTCTGGTTTGGTTATTTAAATCAGGCTTGCTCAGTCTGTCCACTGTGGACATCTTGGATTAAATAGTTCTCTGCTGTGTTTTATAGAAGGTGTGAAGTTTAGCTGTGTCCATCCCCTGTGGCTGACCTTCCTCCAAGTTAGGACAGATGTGGCCTGAGGAACAGAACTACCTTCCCTGAGAATTACTGTCTCATATCTAATTGGTCGACTAGCATGTAACATAGTAAATGTGTTCAACCTTCATTTATTATTAATGCAATCAGGTTCAACCTAGATCACTCTAGATCACTCTACTGCACATTGGTCCACCAGCCAAGGCGTATTACTTGGCCAAATGATGGGACCCTGCCGAAGAGTGGCCTGAGGACTATGCCATATAAAGTATCTAGGGACTCTCTTCTAACTAATCTGTATTGATGACGAATTTGAAACTTGGTCAATTTGATAGCCATATTGGTGTATGTAAATTAATTATGCCCTGAGTTTTAGTGTTACATTTTAGATAATTAGAAAATAGCCCAAATTCTAACTCCATAACTCTTGGAATCATCTTGTCTTTGCTTTTAGCAGAAAACTGTGGCTGTCAGAGCCAGTTAGCTTGGAAGGGTTTACAGAAGGATAATGAGGCCAATGTTGCCATTTCAATTAGCTTCACAGAAGAAAACGCAGCTTCCCAGCCGCTGTCTGAACTGCTAGCCCTGGCCACCACACTCACCGATGGCCAGAAGAAAGATGAGAACAGAGACTGTTGCCAACTCAACACTCCCAGGGCCATTTCACAGGGACACACAAAGGTCCTATCTGTGAAGGCCCATGGGTTATATTCCTACCCAGTTCACTGCAGAAACACAGCATGAGACTCAACCAGAGTGGCCTTTCTAGCCAGTGAAGATCACTGAGGCAAAGACTTTAGTTCAGCTTTGCAAAATGAGCAGATAGGACATCCATCTGCAGTTTTACAAAATATTAAGCAACTTGTAATGCTGTTTTTGGATTTGTCATAGGGACTCTACTTGAAGTAGGTATATTTTTGCATGTGCATATGTGTGTGATTTGTATATGTGTGTGTGGGTATTAGTGTGCTTGTGGGAGTGTGGGTATGGAGCAAAGGCACATGTGTGTGTATGCATGCGTGCATGTGTGTATGTGTTAGTGTGCTTGTAGGAGTGTGGGTGTGGGCACATAGGCACATGTGTGTGCATGCATGTGTGCATGTGTGCATGTGTTAGTGTGCTTATAGGAGTGTGGGAGTGTGGGCGCACAGGCACATTTCTATGCATGCATGTCATGGCCAGAGGTTGATGGCTGGTGTCTCCTCAATCACTCAGCACCTTATTTCTTAAATGTATTTATTTTTATTAGAATGTAAAGGATTAGGCTTCATGATGTTGAATTCAAACTAAGTTTGTGAGGTTTTTGGCTCCCTTCCCCTCAATCTGTCCCTCTCCCTTCCTCGTTTCCCTGCCACTCCCCATAGCATCCTTCCACTTTCGTATGAAGTCTTCCTTTTGCTCTGCCCCCTTCTCATCACCTCCTCTTCCTCTCTCGTGGTCTCCTACCTTGAGTCATCTTCTCTACTCTCTCATCTCCTCCCCCCTTACTTACTTATACACAAACACTAAAGCTCTTCATAGAAGAAAGGACATGTGACCTTGCCTGTTGAGACAAGCTCTCTCTCACTGACCCAGAACTCATGAACTCAGCTAGTCTCGATAGCTATTAATCCCTGTCTCCAGCTTCCAAGCACTGAGATGACAGAAATGAGCACCACAGCCAGCGTTTACATGGTTTCTGGGGATCTGAACTCCGGTATTTGGGTCTGCGTGGCAATCACTTTAACAACTAAGCCATCTCCACCACCCCAAAGTGGCACATTTTTATCCACTCTTGAAATTACTTTCCAATAATTCATTCAGAGGAATAAGTCAATATGATCGTAAATTTGGTAGACACTTTGTAAATTCAGTGGCCCAAACAAGAAAATTTTGTCCTCTAGAATAAGGAGGTTCTTATAAGTATTGAAATGAAGACTGAATTTTAATTGCACATATCTATTTTACATCATAAATAAAAACTGCTAAAGCTAATTCCCTTAGTATTAATTTTTGTGTTGTAAAATACATGCCTACCATGGAAGCATGAATCTGTGCATCTAAAGATTGCTCTCACTTCAGCATGTGGAATATTTCTTCTGCTGGACCTCTCTATAGAATGTTCTAGATACCCTTAGAGGTGAGGAAGTTTGGATCACAGTCAGCCACAGCACTAAAGCACATTTACTTCTTCCATTTTCTTCTGCCCTTTGAAAGCTGGAGACGCTTATCCACTCCCATCGTGTCTCCCAGTGGGAAGCAGGCAGAACATCATAGCGACTGTCCTTTCCATTGCTGCCGAAATTTCTCCTCTGGTTTAGCAAGAAGTCCATGGGATTTTGCCAACAATGGAAGGAGCATATTTATCTGGTGATAAACATATATCAATTTCAGACTCTTCATTCACCCAAACACATCCAGCTCTAGTAGCCCATCAAGAAAACAGTGTGAGAAGTTGGCATTGCCCTCCCCTCATCAGATCTCCTGAATGTGCACTCTGCTAAGTGCTTCGGGGATGACTTTGTTAATGCTTCTTGGTGCACCAGGCACTCTGTTATCCCCACTGTACAGCTGAGGAACCTGAGGGGAGGCCCAGAGCACCGTAGCTCTCAGTAACTCATGGCAAAGCCAGCCCTTGAGTCAGCTCTGTGCAAATCCACAGCCTTCCTGCTGTACTCAGAGTTCACAGTCACCAAGACTTACATTATTGTGTTATTCCCAGAATTATATGGTTTTCTTTCTAAATTACACATGCTTAAAAACAAATCAATAAAAAAGATACCTAAGTACCTTTCATATCACTCAAACCTAAATCCGACAAAGTGCAGCCTACCTGCTCTAATTTAAAGGAGCAAGCTCTGCATCTCCATCTTTCTTGGATCTGAAATCTGTAATTTGAAGCTTGTTCCTGTTTTGAGTCATCAAATTCCACTCCCTGTGACATTTTGGGTACTTAACGCATGTTCAATGATGTTTTAAAGAATACAGTTTACATCACTTCCTTTAGAACATTACAAATGAAAAAAAAAAGATAGAAAATGTCAAACCGTAATTACACTAAGGATTTTAGTATCCTCATAAACTCCAAGAATAAAACACCAGAAAAGAATTTCAATTGCCGCCATCAAAATCTCATTTTCTGTTTCCATTTCTGGAATTGATGGAAGTAATCCAGTTAAGCTGACATTTTTATAGAGGTTAGTTTAATGCTCAGATAAGCCCTATGCTGTTTTGCTGTTTTATTTTTTATGTGCAAGTTTTCTTTCTCTTTGTAATGATTTGGATTGTTCTATAAGGCAAATGAAAATGCATCTTGTTTCATAAAACACCATAACCACCATTGATGCTTACAAATATACACCCTTGATAATTTTTAATGTCATATTTTTTAATCCATCTAATCACAGAAAATGTGTCAAAGCTTGGTTTCAAACATATGCTTGGCTTCTTTTAGTGAGAAACAAATGTTCCAATGTGGTCATATACAAGCTCACACACATGCCCCCACACGTGCTCACACATGTACACAGATAGAGCCACGTGTGAACCTGCTGACACAGTGACACCCAGAGCCAAATGCTAAGCATATGTCAAAATTTGGTGTGATCCAAGCAACAGAAGGTACAATACTGTTCCACGCATTCTGACAGCAAATCATGTAGCAAATGTCATTCCCTTCTCTCAAGTGTTGTATGAGTAATTGAGTGAATATTAAGATGGGTTTCTTTCAGAGTGACTTTCTGGTCATTTTGGAAAATAGATGGATACATTTTTGTTCACCTATAAGAGAAACCAGGCTGACAAACCTTTAGTAATTGTCAGACAAAAATACTGATGTTTGAGCGTTTTTGCCTTCAGGTCAAAATCTATCCATCATTCATTAAAAATAACTCAATCTAAAAGGAAACTATTACGTTCACTTTTACCCCCTTCAGATTTCTCTCTATTTTGGGCAGCTGTTTCCAGATCCTTACTGCTGAGTGGCCTGTATGTCAGAGTTTTAGCTCAGAAAGCATAACTTTTCCTCTTTCTTTTTCTTCTTTGAATGCAAGCAGAAATCCAAAGCATGCTTATCCTGACACACTGTGGGGCTTTTCCACCCTTTCTTAATAAATCTCTTTTGCCTTATTTAAAAAGCCGTTAAAGAAAAAAGATTTTTCTATCATTAATCATGTGTAAAGGGATAACTAAGCATGGGCATAACCAGATCCAATAACTGACTTGTGCATTCCCTACTTCAGTACATTAATATCCATGGGAGAGAGCATCTTCACAAAGTTCACCAAGAATGAAAATGAGACTTTTTTTTCCTAAATCCATTGGTATCTTTCACCAATAGACAAAAGCTAACCCTAGAGAAAAGGCAGTTAAATGATCTCTGTGCTAAAGAATCCTGCACGACATGAGAATGCCACTGGAACTATGCAGCCCAACTATGCTACCTTCCAGGGAAGGAGCCGGACCTCATGGACATGCTGCCAGGAGCCAGGAAGGTTGGCACATGTGCTTGTTTGGAATATTCAAAGGACTGAAATTAGCTATTTCATTCTTGCATAAATTAGGATGCATCTGAAATGATACTTCTAAAAATGTCATCCTAACTAAATAGAATTTCACATTTGAAGAAAGAAGTGCAATTTCAGCTGATGGGTCTGGCATTGCTCGAGCTTGCCTTGGAGTTCCGTGTGAGACTGAGCCTTGCATTAAAACAAAGGGTGATGTTTCCTAGCTGAGAAGCGATCTGCAGGTCTAGATGTCTCTCACCACCTTTCCTGGGATCAGCAGGAATTGCTGAATCCATAATCAGTATTTGGAGAATGGTTGTAGTTCAGAAGGACAATGCCACCATTAGGAGCCACAGTTGCCACCACTGGGTGTTTAGAGCTCTTGGACTCTGCTTTCTTCCTCCAGGCAGTGCCCGACACCCATTGCCAAAGTTTGTTTTCTCTGAGCTCAGTTTATCTGAAGTGGCCATGCTCCAGGAGCTGACCTTTTCTTTCTTCGGATGTGTTAATATCATGGATTAAGCTCTGTAGCAAGCTAAAAAAGTTAACACCATGAGCTCAGTGCTTGCAAGAGAATCATATTCCTTTATGTGTTGGCATTTAGAGACAGGGTCTCCTCACTGTTGCCCCATTTATCAAGATGTTACAACCTTTATTTAACTATAATTGTTCTTAACTTCATGAACATGGTATTTCTCTATATTATTTAGTGATAAATTTACAGCATATCTCATTTTCACATTTTAAATTTATCTGTTTGATATCTTACAATTGCCTGTTTATGATAATTTATTTATATGTTATTTACTTAGTTGAGATAGACAGAGAAAGTGAGATGGGTGCAGCAGGGCCTCCTGACACTGCAAATAAACTCCAGACCCATGCAACACTTTGTGCATCTGACTTTCCGTGGGTACTGGGTACTTGAAACCATGCTATCAGGCTTTGCAAGCAAAATATGATCTTAATGATGGGAAACCATCAATGATAGAAAAAGACGTGGCCATTCCAATTTATCTTTCATTTACAGTACATGACAGTTCTAACAAAGATAACAAATTTCTGCTAATCTGCCTCATAGATCGAAAGATCCAAAAAAAGCTAGTGACTTTCATCCAGCAAACATCAAGAACAGTAAGTGATTACCAATGAGTTTGTTCTTGAAAAACACAGAATTTCTCTGCTAGACAAATGACATATTTCACTTTCACAAGACATTTAATGAGAATATTTCTAGTCACTAGATATGTCTGAAATAATTAGTTTTACACATATTGCTGACAAGAGCTCTTAACAAAATAGGCACAGAAAGCAAGCTACTTATTTACAATAGAGAAAAGAATCACTTTCATTGTAAAATTCTTCTCTTTGAAAGATATTTTTATGAATTTATTTTCAAGGAGAGAGAGAGAGAGAGAGAGAGAGAGAGAGAGAGAGAGAGAGAGAGAGACAGGGAGAGAAAATGAGCACACAGGCATTCCAGGGCCTGTTGCCCCTGCAAACAAATTCCAGACACATGTGCCACTTTGTGAATCTAGCTTTTCGTGGGTACTGGGGAATCTTCATGTGGGAGAAAGTAAATAGCAAAAATAGCCAATAAATTATTAAAATAGTCAATGCTCCCCAAAAGTTAGGAATAATCAAAAGATTTAATGCAATGCATAAAATATAAAATTCTAAACAGTCAAATAATAGAAATAAAATCAAAGGGCTAAGAATGCTGTGGACAATGTCTGCAAGGCAGTTTTCTTAATATAATAAAGTGATATCACAAAATTTAGGAAAAGATAAGTAATTTCCATTGAAGCCAGGAAGCATTGGCTGGTATGTTTAATAATAAATGCTTCTGACTTTGTAGGTATCATAGTCAATTGTGTTTTGATTTTGCTTGTGACAGTGTCTTGCTATGTACCCTAGGCTGGCCTTGAACTAACAGTCCTCTTGCCTCAGCCTCTTGTGTGCTGTGTACAGATCAATGCCACACACCTGGATATCTCTGTTGAAATACTCAGTGCTGTTTATCTGCTTCAAAAGCTGTTACAGACAGCTCACATGCAAACAAGTATGACGGCATCCCAATAAAACTTTTCTGACATAGGAAGTGGGCCAAATAGCCACAGCTTCTCCAATACATGAACAGGGCCCAGAGACCATCATGTACCACTTCCTCAATACACATTGCCGTGTCCCAGACACACTAAGAAGCAAGCACACTGCATACAATATGCTCAGCAAATGTATATTGAATGGACAAATATAGAGGCAAAATAAAAACCCACAAAATTAAGATTAAAGTCATCAGTAAATATGTACCATTATTCAAATTCACATAGTAAAAGGAAAGTTAAAAATTATATTTTCTTACTCTCAGTTTCACAAGATTTCTGATCTGTTTCTCCTGCTTAATGATTATTTTTATGCATGGTAAAAATACAAAGATTATATATATATATATATATATATATATATATATATATATATATATATATATCTCACATACTATTGTGAAGATTTTTCACTTGTTACATATATAAAGAAAAGTGTCTAAAATATTATTAGCATATCCATCAGTCTACTCCCTGGATATGCATTTGCCAATTTAATATTATTTTTTTTTCAAAATTTTTTTATTGTCCATAATGAGTTACAATATTTAGTGGGCAAACAATGAGTTGTTATCCCCAATTCCCCCCTGCCCTCCCCTCCCCAATCCGCTGGATAACCTCCTCCATGGGTCTTCTGGATCAGTTCTTGTGACAGGGGACCATGGATAGCCTAGTATTCAGCCAGGCTCTCCTGACCATGCCTCTGGATAATCTCCCCCACCATGGCTCTCACAATCTTTCCACCCCCTCTTCCGCATAGTTCCCTGAGTCATGGCTGCTTTAAGGTTGTGAGCTTAGGGGTCTCTGTGTCAAAAATCATTGGTTTCTGTCTCACTGGCTTATCCTGTGTTGATTTAATGGCTGTGGCTCTGGGTCCCTTGTTCATCCCGACATTCTCTGTGGGGTTCCATATGGATCCTCCACAGTATGACTGTGGTGGTTCCTCTTTTGCCAGAATCTCAGCTATCGGCCTACAGTCGGTTGGTAGGGTTAGATGGGCCCCAGCTCTCTCGCTGCATCCTGAAAAATACAAACACAATCTCCATCGGAGAGTGAGATCAGTGTAGGTTAACAGATACACACAATTCTGGATTACCTAGATTCCATTTTTAGTAGCCTCCCCGTAAATTGCTCCCATAGTGCAACTTGTTTTGGGAGCCCAAGAGTACGGGATCTGATGCCTATCACCCTGAATCCCAAGTTCCAGACAAGGGGTCTCCCTCACTAAGTGGAAAATTGGCCAAATTTGAAAGATGTTGATTGTCTCCCCCAGGCCCAGGCTCCTCCATTACACATGTGCTCCTTTCTTAGTTCGCTGTTCTCTTCCAGTAGGAGGTGTGGTCAGCCTACTCATGACCGCAGATTGTGTTTCATGTCAGTGGTCTCTGTTTATTCCAGCTGTCATTGATCAGTTTCCCCTGGCAGCTTGTGCAGTGCCTTCCAGCACTACACTAACTGCCTTCTGGGGCCTGGATACTGTTCCGGACGTTGAAGGGTCCCTCGATGCTGATCAATGGCATTCTGTGATTTCTTCAGCAACAGGGTTTTGCCTCAGGCCTGCGGAGGGCACTCAAGAGCTTTGACAGAATTCTGTCTTGTTGTTGGAACCTCATGGGTCACTTTGGTCAACATCTCAGTGAGGGAAGGAACCAGTGGTTGAAACCAGGGGTTGTCAGGCTGATCTAATTATTCACAGGCTTAGACTTTCTCCCCTACTACTCATGGCCCCTCTTGCCAGGCAATGCTCACTACTTTCTCAATAGGTTACAGTATGCTCATAAGGATTTTATAGTTTTGAACCTAATATGGATTATCCTCATGCTTAAGCCATTTCCCTCCCCCATCCCTTACCCCTCATTCACAACATCTCATTTCTTTCTACTAGGCTGCATAAAGAAAATGGTTATCCTGGTTAAGGACCACATATGAGGGAAAATATGCGGCATTCGATTCTCTGTTCTTTTGAGAGTTCACTTAGTAAGATCTGCTCAAAGTCAGACCATTTTTTCCTAAATTTCAATATTTCATTTTTCCTTTCAGCTGAGTAAAATTCCATTGTGTAAATATACTGCAGTTTCTCTGTCCATTCCTCCATGGATGGGCATTTGGGTTGATTCCAATTCTTGGCTATTATGAATTGAGCTGCTATAAATATGGGTGTACAAATGTTTCTGTGTTGAGATGTGACATCTTGCGGGTAGATGCCTAGTAGAGGGATAGCTGGGTTCATTGGTAGTTCTATGTCCATTCTGTCTAGGAGTCTCCACACTGCTTTCCATAATGGTTGAACAAGTTTGCAATCCCACCAGCAGTGAATGAGGGTTCCTTTTTCTGCGCATCCTCACCAGCAAGCGTTGTTGTTGGTTTTCTTTATGATTGCCATTCCGACAAGGGTAAGAAGGCATCTCATTGTGGTTTTGATTTGCATTTCCCTGATGCTTAAGGATGCTGAGCACTTTCTTAGATGAGTCAAGGCCATTTGTGTTTCCTCCTCTGTGAATTCTCTGTTGAGATCAGTGCCCCATTTTGTGACCCCTCATTTTGGGTTTTTGTTATTAATTTTTTTGAGTTCTCTGTAGGTTCTGGAAATTAGGCCTCTGTCTGAGTTGTAGCTGGTGAAAATCATATCCCAATTTGAAGGGGGTCTACTGGCTCTGAGTATGGTTTGTTTGTCTGTACAGAAGCTTTTGAGGCTGATCAGCTCCCATTTGTTAAGTGTTTGTTGTATTTCCTAGGCTGCTGGAGATTTGCTCAGGAAATTTTTCCCTACTCCTATTTCATGTAGAGTTCCTCCTATTTTTTTCTTCCAGGGTGTTCATGGTTACCGGATTTATATTAAGGTCTCTGATCCATTTGGAGTTGATTTTTGTGCACGGTGAAAAGAGTGGGTCTATTTTCATTTTTTTACATGTGTTTATCCAATTCCTCCAGCACCATTTGTTGAAGATACTATCTTTGGCCCAGCATACATTGTTGGTCCCCTTGTCAAAGACCAAATAACTGAAGTTACTTCCATTCAAAGCTGGGTCTTCAATTCTGGTCCATTGATCTGTCTTTCTGTTTTTATGCCAGTACCATGCTGTTTTCATTACTATGGCTTTGTAGTATGTTTTGAAGTCAGGGATGGTGATACCTCCTGAGTAGGATTTTTTACTTAGAATAGTTTTGGCTATCCAAGGTCTTTTGCCCTTCCAAATGAATTTAGAGATTATTTTTTCTATGTCTGTGAAGAAAGAGGTTGGGATTTTTATCGGCATAACATTGAATCTGTAAATTGCTTTTGACAGGATTGCCATTTTTAATATATTGATTCTCCCTATCAAGGAACATGCAATATCTTTCCATCTTCTCACGTCCTCCTCTATTTCCTTCTTGAGTGTTTCAATATTTTCCTTATATAAGTCCTTTACAACCTTGGTTAGTGATATTCCAAGGTATTTGATTTTCTTTGAGGCTATAGAAAACGGGACAGTCTCTTTTCTATCTGCTTGTCTTCTGCATAAAGAAAGGCTACTGATTTTTGTGTGTTAATTTTGTATCCTGCCATGTTGCTGAAGGCATTAATCACCTTCAAGAGGTTACTGATACTATTCTTTGGGTCTGATATATAAAGTATCATGTCATCTGCAAAGAGGGATAGTTTAATTTCTTCCTTTCCGATTTGTATCCCTTTTATGCCCTTCTCTTGTCTAATCTCTTGGGCTAGAACTTCAAGCACTATGTTTAAAGAGCAGTGGTGAGAGTGGGCAGCCTTGTCTTGTTCCGGAATTGAGTTGTTCCCCATTGAGAATGATCTGTGCTTTAGGAGTTTTGTAAATTGTCTTTATTAAGTTGAGGAATAGGCCATCTATGCCTTTTCTTTTGAGAGCTTTGAATATGAAGAGGTGTTGAATTTTGTCAAAAGCCTTCTCCGCATCTATTGAGATAACCATGTGGTTTTTGTGTTTGAGCCGATTAATGTGATGTATTACATTTATCGACTTGCGTATGTTGAACCATCCCTGCATCTCTGGGATAAAGCCAACTTGGTCAGGGTGGATAATATTTTTGATGTAGCGTTGTATCCGGTTTGCTAGGACTTTGTTCAGGATTTTTGTATCTAAGTTCATCAGAGATATGGGTCTATAGTTCTCTTTTCTTGTTGCATCCTTGCCTGGTTTGGGGATTAGGGCAATGGTAGCTTCATTGAAGGTGTTTGGAAGCCTTCCCTCTTTTTCTATGTTTCTAACAAGTTTCAGAAAGAGTGGTTTCATCTCTGTGATGAAGGCTTGGTAGAATTCAGCTGAGAAACCATCTGGTCCTGGGCTTTTCCTTTTGGGAAGGTTTTTGATTACATCTTCAATCTCTATGGATGTGATAGGTTTATTTAGTGCTTTTATCTCCTCCGGGTTAAGTTTTGGCAGTTGGTAGGTGTCAAAAAACTTATCCATTTCTTCCAGGTTGTCTAATTTTGTGGAGTAGAGGCTTTGGAAGTATGACCTGATGATTCTTCCAATGTCTTCAGGATCTGTTGTGATCTCACCATTGTCCTTTCTGATTTTGTTGATTTGGGCTTTCTCATTTCTTTGTTTGATTAGATTGGCCAGGGGTTTGTCGATCTTATTAACTTTTTCAAAGAACCAACTCTTTGATTTATCTATTTTTTAAAATTGTTTTCTTTATTTCTAATTCATTAATCTCAGCTCTGATTTTAATTATTTCCTTTCATCTTGAGCTCCTCGGGTTAGCTTTTTCCATCTGTTCCAATGATCTTAGATGGGTGGTTAGGCGATTGATTTGAGACCTCTCTGTCTTTGATATGAAGGCATTTAGCGCGATGAACTTTCCCCTCAGGACTGCCTTCATTGTGTCCCATAAATTCTGATATGATGTGTTATCATCATCATTTATTACTAGGAAATTCTGAATTTCCTATTTTATTTCTTGGATGACCCAATCATTTTCTAGGAGCGAATTATTTAGGTACCAGTACTTTGTGTATTTTCTGGAACCTGTTCCATTGTTAACTTCTACCTTTAATGCACTATGGTCTGATATGATGCAAGGAACTACATTGATCTTCCTGAATTTGTTTAGGGAAGATTTGTGACATAAGATGTGATCAATTTTAGAAAAAGTCCCATGTGCTACTGAGAAGAATGTATATTCTGTGTCTTTGGGGTAGAACGTTCTGTAAATATCTGTTATCCCCAGCTGGTCAATGGCGTCATTAAGCTCCGTTACGTCCCTGCTGATCTTCTGTTTGGTTGATTTGTCTAGAGCTGATAGAGGTGTATTAAAGCCTCCTACTATGATGGAATTAGAGTCTATTTATGCTTTATTTTTGAGTAGGGTTTCCTTTATGAACTATGTTGCACCCAAATTTGGTGGGTATATGTTGATGGTGGTGATATCTTCTTGTTGGATCATTCCTTTGATGAGTAAGAAATGACCATCATTATCCTTTTTAATTGATTTTGGTGTAAAGTCTATTTTGTCAGAGATTACTGTAGCCACACCTGCTTTCTTTTTACTTCCACATGACTGATTAACTGTTTTCCATCCTTTTACTCTAAGAATATTGCTGTCTTTAGAAGTAAAGTGCGTTTCCTGAAGACAGCAGATGGAAGGGTCCATTTTTCTGACCCACCCTGCAAGTCTGTGTCTTTTTATAGAGGAGTTAAGTCCATTTATATTCAGTGATATAACAGTGAAGTTTGCTTTAAGCCCTGCCATGATGAAGGGTTAATGGGGTTTGTTGTCTGTGGTGCTGTTATAAGCACTCTGACTGTGGTTGTCATGTCTGATCTCTGGTACTCTTCTGAGGAAGATTTCTTCTTTCTTCTGAGTGGGATATCTCTTGCAGTATCTTCTGAAATTTTTGCTTTGTTTTCAAATAGTCGTAGAGCTGGTTTACTTAATGGAACACTTTCACCTCTCCATCTATCATGAGGGATAGCTTTGCTGGATACAGTAGTCTAGGTTGAAAGCCATACTTCTTTAGGCCCTGAAAAGCATTATTCCAAGCCCTTCTGGCTTTCATGGTTTCTAATGAGAAGTCTGAGGTAAGTCTGATGGCTTTTCCTTTGTAAGTTATTGTTTGCTTTCCTCTAGCAGCTTTGAGTATTTTCTCTTTGCTTTCTATGTTAGGCATCTTAATTAAAATGTGTCTTGGAGAATTCCTCTTCATGTCCTGTCTGTTTGGAGTCCTCTGGGCCCCTTGAAAGTTGAGAGGGCTTTCTCTTGTTAAATAGGGAAAGTTTCCTTGAATAATTCTGTTGAAGATATTTCTTATGCCCTTAACCTGGGTTTCTTCTCCCTCTGGGATCCCCATCATTCTAATATTTGGCCTCTTTATGATATCCCATAGATTCCTCAAATTTTGCTCACTTGATTTCTTGAATTTCTTGAAGTCTATGACATCCTTATTAATTCCTTCTGACTTGTCTTCAACTTCTGAGAATCTGTCCTCTAGATTGTCAACTCTGGGACTGATTGATTCAAGGGAGGTTTTTAACATCTCCTTTTCATTATGGGTTTCTGCTATAATTTTTTATAGTCTCCAATTCTTTGGTGGGATACAATTTCCAATCTATTTTTGTTTTTGCTTGGGATTCCTGATAATAATTTTTACGTTTTCTGAAGTCCTCATCAAATTTAGTCAATTGATTATCTAGTTTCTCCCTTAGTTGATTAATAGTCAATTCATTTTTTGTGTTTCTGAATTCATTCATATTTCTCTCCATTAAATTCAGTCTGGAATCTATGCTTGAGTTAGAAAGCTTCATCTCATTCATGTCTTTTCTCATAATTTCCATACCAGCCATTAACTGTTTCATATTTGCTTTGCAGTTGTGGTCAGGAGTCATATTATTCTCTCTTTGCAATTGTATTTGTGCTGCCTCTACTTCCTTGCCACTTTCCTGTTCCATAAAGGGACTAGGGGCCCTGGGTTGGGGAGTTCCTTCTTTGACTTCTGTGGGTTTTCTCCATTGGTTTCTGCCCATGTCCAGGTAGGGGAGTGGGACTCTGGCACCCTGGGGAGTGCTATTCAGCCCACATTACTTTCTGGCAGCAGCACGTGATCCCTGGTACTCGCGGAGACCACCTGTGCCCTCTTTGCAGGTACCTGTCTGAACCCGCCTCTGCCAAGTTTCCCAGGCAGCTGCCTGAGGTCTGGCCCCAGAACCAAGCTAGGTCAGGTTGCCCAAGGATTGCGTCTGCCTGTGTACATGGGGAGGTCGTGAAGAGAAGCTTGTCCGAAGATCAGGTGCTGGAGGGAGGGGAGCCCTGTAAGGGGAATCTGCTCAATTGGTGGCACGGCCGCGAGGGGACAATGGCGGGAGCTTGGAGTGGGGGAGGGTTCAGCTTGGCTAGCACCCACCCGAGGTTCGGCCCCAGAACCAAGCTAGGTCAGGTTGCCCAAGGATCCTGTCTGCCTGTGTACGTGGGGGAGTCCTGGAGAGAAGTGCATCTGAGGATCGGGTGCTGGAGGGAGGGGAGCCCTGCGAGGGGAAGCCAGTCAGTCAGCCATGAGGGGACAATGATGGGAGCTTGGGGTGGGGGAGGGTTTGGCTCTCCGCTCCTCTGCCTAGCAGAGCGCCGTTGGGGAACCCTGTCTGTGCTGGCTCAGGAGTTGGGGGGGGGGAGGGCCCGGGCTCAGGTCCGGCTGGTGTCCAAAGTTTGGATCCCAGCTGGAAAATCAAACCTTTACGGAGAGAGTCCTGGCGACGCTGTTACTCATCCACCATCTTGCTCCACCCCCAATTTAATATTGTTTTTAAAATTTTATTTAAATATTTTTGTTTACTTTTATTTCTAATATTTAGCTCATTATAAAGAGTAATATTTAAAATATTTAATTCGTTAAAAACAACAATAAGAGAGTCTTTAAAAGTTGCTGCAAATATTATTTTTATAAAATGTGTACATTTTACCAGGCCAAAAAAAAATATTGAGTTGACTCTCATTGTTTTGTCATTATAAGGATCTTGATGTCTGGCCTCGTCAAAGCTGAGTAGATTCTATTATGTGCTTCCACATTTAGTATATTCTGAAATGCTTTCTTGTTGTCATATATGATGAAACTCGTCCTCAAGTAGTTATGTAGCTGGAAGAGAAAGTGCATCCCATTGACCTCTTTGATGACTGTCCAAGTTCTGCTCCTCTCAGAGTGCTTGCAGTATGGTCTCTGAGCGTCTCATTCTGTTATGTCAAAATCCACCATCTCTCCCTTTCAGTGAACCTGTGCCTGATTTACATCAGACAGTGATGGGAAACTACTGATTTGTGGAGTCATGCAGCTCTTTGTGATGAAGACTTATCTTACTCCACACAAAACTTGAGGTTCCATTATATCATTGCTCTCAGAAAAGTCCTTAGCCATTGAGAATCTATCACTCTTTCAGGAGTAGATAGATTTTCCAATTTCTAATTTGAATTGAATGGGTTTTGTCATTGGCAACAAGCATTGCCTATTATTTCCATTCATTTTGGGCAGTTGCAATCCAACCACACCACACCTTCCAGACTCCCACTCCAACCCCATTCGTGCCAGCAGCGGGTGAGCACATGCCATTGGGGCAGCTTGTAGTAAAATGCCATTTGCTGCTTCCTTGAGGATACTCTTGTGAAACTGACCAGCTTTGTTTTGCTGCAGTGGTGTGAAGAGTCCAGTGAGTCCTTCTGTAGGTGGTAACCCCCTTCCCCAGGTTTGAGCTCATGGGCACCCTACAGGAGCCGCAGGAACCCCAGCGATCCTCAGTCACTCTGAGTTGGGCTCCAGATCCCACTTGTCAGCATTGTACCCAGCTGCCTTCAAACCTGTTTGCCCATAGCTGAATACTGTGGAGCCAGCTGCAACTCTTCTGCCTGTTCAGCCTCTCCTCCAGAGTGTGCCTTTGTTTTCGGGGTGTTCTGTTGGCCCCCAGGATTGTACTTTCCCTTTTGATGTTGGCACCCCATCACAATCTTTATGATTTCACATAAATGACTGCCATTTGCTTTTACAAGGTCTTTTCACTCAACATTATAACCTCGTGTTGTCCAGAGAGATCTAAGCTGATACAGCTCTACCTGGTGTGTCATAACTGCCAGGTGACATTAAATTCTTCTCTCTCCCTGGATTAGTGTACATTTGTATTATTTCAAATTCTTCACTATCATGACTGCTTCCTTAAACAAGGTCATGCTAGCCTCTCAGCTTTCCTCTCTTGTCATATACATCCTGGTATGCTTCTCACCCACTCATCTCTTTCTAGGAGAAGTCTGACTCTTGGTATCAAACATTTTTAAAAAGGACATAATTTATTTTTAATTTTTTTAAAAAACGTTTTTATTTGAGAGAGAGAGAGAGAAACAGAGAATGGGCACACTTGGGTCTCTTATGACTGCAAACAAACTCCAGATGCATGCACCACTTTGTGCATCTGGTTTTATGTGGGCACTGGGGAATCAAACCCAGTCCACCAGGCTTTGCAAGAAAGATCCTTTCACACCTGAGCCATCTCTTCAGCTCCAGAAGGCATTTTTTTAAAATCTGGAAATTCCAACTCTAAGTGTGGACCATGAAGATCATTTGGCCATCAGAGATGAATAAAAAGGGGTTTGCATAGTTGCTTATTATGTATTATTGTTGATAAAACAGAAAACCTACAGAACAGCTTCTTGAACTTTTTTGTTACTACTGGGGATCGAACCCAGGGCCTCGCATGCTAGGTAAGTGTTCTGTCACTGAGAAGCATCCTCATCCTTTTATAGTATTTTATTTTGTAACAGCCTCTCTTAAGTTACTCAGTTAAGCCTTGAACTCATTCTATAGATCTTGGGATCCTGTAGCCTTAACCTCCCAAGTAACTGGGATTATAGGCTTACATCACCAAGCCTGGTTAGATGTTTAATGGTAAGTGATTAGCAAGATAAATTATGGTGTCTTTGAATGGATAGCTCTATAGTCATTTATATCCTAACTTATTCAAGTGATACATTATTATATATAATTATATTTATCAAAATAGGTCATAAGAACACATGTAATTTTTTTCTTTGCATTTGTTCCTTTCCCTCATTATCTACTTTTATCACACAAAAACATTTTACTACAAAAATGAAATAGAAAGGAGAGCTGGAGAATATATTCTGAAACTTCACCTCAATCTGTCACGTTAGGCCAGTGAAGTAAAAAGCGGGGATGCCATCCTGGCAGAGGCCTCTGGAGATAGATGGGGTGGGCTTGTAAGTGTAGCACACAGACCTCACACCTTAACAAGTGCTGACACCCACACTGACTGACTCCATCTGACACGGCTGCATTGGCATCTTGCAATGGTAAATACTCAGCAGGCAGATGAGACCGGCAGGCTGTGGCTCAGGACAGGGCAAGAAGGACTTTCCTCTCCTTGGCTCACCCTGCCTCAGACTTTGCTTTTCTCCTTGGTCTTGGCAGGCAGCCCCTAGCAAACACATAAAGCCTGCAGGGGAAGCTCAGGTGTGCACACTGCATGCCCATCCCTCCCTCCTGGCTTCCTTAGCACCTGGGCTGCTGCCTCTGTTGAGCAGAGAGGTTCTACCCTAGAACTTCTGATCCTATAGGTCTTACAGACTGGAGCTGCAGAGATGGTTCAGCAGCAAAGGCGCTTGCTTGCAAAGCCTGCCAACTTGGGTTGGATTCCCCATTACCCACCTAACGCCAGATGTCCAAAGTGGCACATGCATTTGGAGTTTCTTTGCAGTGACTAGAGGCCCTGGTGCACCCATCCTATTCTCTCTCTCTCTCTCTCTCTCTCTCTCTCTCTCTCTCTCTCTCTCTCTCTCTCTCTCTCTCCTCCTCTGTTTGCAAATCAACAAATAGATAAATACTTTAAAAATAAGAGCTGGACATGGTGGTGCAAATCATTAGTCCCAGCACTTGGAAGGCAGAGTTAGGAGGATCGCTGTGAGTTCAAGGCCAGCATGAGACTATGTAGTGAATTCCAGGTCAGCCTGAGCTAGAGTGAGAAAAATTATCTCAAAAAACCAAAGACAAATAAATAAAGACACAGAAATTAAAAAATAAGGACACAGAAGCTTCTGGCACACAGGGCCACAGTGGCAGCAAATTGGTGTCACTGAAGAGAGGTGCTGAGGAGCACAGTGCTCACTGGCATTCAGAAATGCAAGAGCAACACTAGCCTGAAGTCTGCTTGTGAAGGGCCAGGCAGCCAAGCAGTAGGAGCCCCAGCAGTGGAGGTAACACAGTTCTAGCAGCAGGGACAGTAGTTTAGAAATGCAATAATAGTAAGATTAACAATGAAATAAACAAGTGAGGACCATTTTGCTTTCTGTGGTTTTGACAAAACTCTTGAACAGTCTGTCCAAAAAAGAGACACGATTTTAGATATAAATGTGTCACACAAACCCTGAGCTTCAGAAAGTTCTCTGTAAATGGATAGGTCACGTTTTCCGTGAACAAGGGTCGGGCCTTTAAAACCACACAGATATTATGATTCAGAAAAGCCGTGCCTCTCTCTCCTACAGGCTAGTATTTATCTTGGGCTAATAGCTTCAGTCGAGCCATTTTTATAGCCTCACATGTTATCAACAGTGTTTTTATTGCTCAATCTAACTACTGCCTTTCTCAACCTATTGCATTCATCCTGCCTTTAGAGGCCAAGTGGAAACTGAAGTCTAGATAAAAGAGATGTTTTTGAGAAAGCCCGTTTGTGTTTTTTCTTTTTGTGTTAAATTATGAATACAGTAATTGGAGGTTAATGAGATGTAAGCACCGAACCTCAGACACTTTGGGCTATTCATGTCTCTCTGCACCATCTCCATCCAGCCTTCATTTTCCAAACACCAGACCTGTAATTACACCAAAATTCATCCAAGCCAGAGAATACTTTCTTTTTCCTTATTGCTACCTACAGAATATAGGTTGTAAGGTTGTCAAAAATGTTAGACTGGTAAAACTAATTTTACACCCCCGCCAGTGAACATGGGACAACCCACTAAGATAAAATTTAGACTTCTCAGGAGCATCTAGAAAGCATCTGGGCTGGCCATTTGCCTCTAGTATCTACCATAGTTTACAGACTAGCTGAAGTTTTGAAACAAAACTGTGAGGTCAGCAGCCCCAAACCTGTTTGAAAGTTTTGTTCATTTTTTGTTTATTTATTTATTTTATTTTTTTCATTGAGTCATTTCATCCCCAGCCTACCTTGAACTCTCCTGTCATCACATGAGTGTTTTCTAAAAGCCTCTAGAGTTTCGTTTAGATTTCATTTGTATGGTCGCTTTCAGGGACTATCCTTGCAGCAGGTATTGTGATAGGATAATTTGCACACATACCTGGGTTAGGATGTTAAATAGATGCATTTTGCTTGGTTCAAAAAGTCTCTGTCTTATATTTATATTGAAAATGCCTACCTTGTTTTCACCCAAGTGTTAATCTTTCTAAAAATGTCCCTTACTCTGAAGGACATCCAAAAAGCAGTAACTTTTTAGAACCTTGGTTTCAGATTACATATGTGTTTGGTCACAGCTCAGTGTTGAAGTTCAAATTGTGTTGGAATTCTTTTAATTATTTGTGCAGGAACACTGATCAGTTCACTAACATGTCCTCTTAAAGCATCCACTCATGACTAACGTGGTCATTAACTCACAGGGCTCATATGAGCTCCCAGCAAGGGAAATTTGCTTCAAAGCAGAAAGCTATCATAGAGGGTCTTTCGTCTTGGGACATGGGAAATGTTGACTTGGAATATGAATTTGAAAACTGATTTTTAGAACTATACCTAGTCCTCTGAACCCAAGAGCTGAAAAGGAGGCTCTGAGGAGGAAACTCATCTCCTCTATGGTCTTCCTTACAACCTTCCTAACTGGAGACCAGCAGGATGGCACGGGGGAAAGAGACTGTGTGGAAGTCAGAGGCCTGAATCTAATTCTGGTTCTGTCAAGCTCTCTGGAGCTGATCTCTATAAATGAGGAAGTGACAGAAGTTCACAGCAAACTCTTTTCCGTCGGGTAAAGCATTGTGCCAAAAGAAGCTGAGCTCCCTGGAAGTCAATCACAGCCTGGCCTCTCATCTCCTGCCTCTGACAGACCAGCTTCATGGACGGCGCCTGGCTGGTTCCCTCCATGGCTCTCATCACTCACAATTCTTAATGTCTCAACCAGGGCTTGGCATCCTTTGCCTTGACTGGACAAAGGATATGGCAGTTCTGCCTTCTGGAAACACATCTCTTTTCAGGACATCATTGAGTTGATTGAAAAATAACTAAGTGTCATAACTTCAAAGTGGTAGGTAGCTCTTGCCACCATGTTATGCTTCTGGTGGACTGAGGAAAGCCTAATACGGACCAAATCATAGAGGTTACTTTGGGGGCTCACTTTCAACAATGTGAGGTTTTTATTGCCTACATTTTCTTCCTCCCTCCATTTCAGTCCACTTTCTAAAAACACGAGTTAGTGGCAGCTTTTTACCAGCATGCATTTTGAGTCTCTTCTCTCAATATGACTCTCCATTGCCGAGTAAGCAGTGATTGTACAAACTAGGGAATACTTTGGTGGTGTGTGATCACTGTGTTGAAAGTTTGAATTTGTGGAGATGCTACAGTTAATTACTGCAGCTCGACGCCTCAGCAGGCCAGGTGCTTGGTCTGCTCACAGCAGAGCATTTGCTGGGTGTGTGTGTGATGGCTGTTCTCCACAGCAACTGGCTTGTTGAAGCCAGGTGGGCTTTGAATACCCCCGCCCCACCCCAAGCCCTGCATGACCGTGTTAGGTGCATTGTGGGCTAAAGGAACTGGCTGGAGGGGCCAGTGCCATTGTGTTAATGCTGACAGAAACTAATCTGTAATTGCCAGGATGTTTTTGTGGCTTCCACAGGCTTCTGTGCCAAAGCTGGGAGGCCAAAAGAGATGGAGGAGAGTGTTTCCAGGTACCTTTGGAGGGACAGAGGGTTTGTTAAAGGTCTGGTTTTAGAAACTTGGAGCAAATCTTTTAAGCACCAGTTCAGCCAAGTCTTTTTTCACAGGGATGCCTACAGATTGTTCTGAAGGGCAGCTCGGAGCGTCTGTTTTGAACCGATACTTAACCTTCTTCTTTTGTAAACTTAGTGTTCATAATCTTCCAAAACACAGTCTTTTTGCTCTCTGTTCAGGAAGTTTTATTCTGCATCTTTACTTGCAGCTCACTTTTAATAAAATATCTGGATATTTTCAAATATAAAATTCATCTTTTTTTCTTCATTCAGCTGAATTCAAGT
This sequence comes from Zapus hudsonius, assembly GCA_004024765.1. Classification (NCBI taxonomy): domain Eukaryota; kingdom Metazoa; phylum Chordata; class Mammalia; order Rodentia; family Dipodidae; genus Zapus; species Zapus hudsonius. The sequence continues at coordinate 35,383 of PVHP010003503.1, forward strand.
ACAGTATCTGTGGAGTTCTCGTTTATGACTTCTGTATCATGAAGTAGATCATATTTTATTTTTTAAGTTGCACAAATTTGTGTTTTGATTTACAATTGCTCTTAATAGCAAGGAAAGGACTGGCGCATTTAAAGTAGACATCATTTCAGTCTTTTGGTGGCATTGATAACAAACAAAGCAGTAGCCACAGCGTCTATTTATAGATGATTTGTATCTAATGCACAAACTTGTTCCAGCAGGAAATTTGCAAGTGTGAAACTGGAGTTTGAGATGAAATGAGCCAACATGAAAGTACCCAGGTGATGGGGCAGATGCTTCGACGCCATTCCTTGTGCTTTAGAGTAGCTCCGAGTCACCTTTTACAGATAGGACCTGACCCCACAGCTCACCTGGAGAGAGAAGCACTCAGGTGTAGTGTGGGTGCCACCTGGTGAAAAAGTGTCCCCCTCTGTGACCTCAGAGGAGGTGTGTGCCTTCTCCTAAGTGTTAGTCTTTCTTATGGCACAGCCCCCAAAATGCCAGGTAGCATCACAGTGACAGGACCAGCATGGGTCCGTGACTCCTCACTCCACTGGTTGCCTATGGGATATGGGTGTGTTCCTGTGGCATTTTACCCCTCTCAGGGAAACTCTTTGCTGAGTGCTAGAATTGCCTAGGCAAGGGAGTCATGCAGATGACTGGGTCTCCCTCTCCCAGAGGCAGGTGTCACTGTTCTGGACTGTGGCCAGACTAAGTTCTCCTGATGATTTTAGGGTCATCCACAGCTGCAAACTATAGTCTAAACTCTCTCTCTCTCTCTCTCTCTCTCTCTCTCTCTCTCTCTCTCTCTCTCTCTCTCTCTCTCTCTCTCTCTCTCTCTCTCTCTCTCTCTCTGTGTGTGTGTGTGTGTGTGTGTGTGTGTGTGTGTGTGTGTGTGATTTGTATGCTATTCTGCTCAGCAATGTAAAGTGTACAATTAAGTATTTTGGGTATATTCACAGAATTATCACACTACCAATTGTCTTTTTTTTTTTCAATCTTAAAAGAAATTTACAGCTGTCACTTCCAACCTCTACCCAGCCTGGGCCACCTCTCATCAACTTTGCACCTTCACATGCTCCTGTTTGGGGCATTTTGTGCGCGTGGACTCACGTAGTTCCGTGTTTGGTTGACCCTCTCACCAGGTGGTAGGAATCTGAGCTGCGCTGCTTTTGTAGCTGTTATGAATGATATGACTCTAAACACTGAGGTACAAAGTTTGTTTTCCCTGAGGTAGGGTCTTGCTCTAGCCTGGAATTCACTAAATAGTCTCGCTGGCCTCGAACTCACAGTGATCCTCCTAGCTCTGCCTCCTGAGTGCTGGGATTAAAGGCATGTGCCAGCACCCCTGGTTAGGTGCAAAGCTTTTGTGTGAACATAAATTTTTATTTCTCTTGGGTACATATCACGACATAGATGTGCTGGTCATCCGCTGTCTTCACATTGAACTTTTCAGTCAGAATGTTTCACAAAACAGCTGCACCGTTTCCATTCCCATCATGGCTGCATGTTCCATGTCTCCATGTCCTCGCCAGCGCTCTTCCTTGTGAGGGTGAAGTTGGCACTTGTTATGGCTTAGGTTTGCGTTTCCTTCAGAGCTGAGGAGGATGTGTGTTTCCTGTCCATTTCTGCTTCATCTTTGGAGAGATGTCTGCTCATTCTTCAGTGGGACTATGAGGTGCATGGTCCTTACAAGATGAATGATTTGCAGATATATAACACAATAGCTTGCCTTTTCACTCTCCTGCAGGTCTCCACTGTAGCACAGCAGGGTTGAACACTAATGAAGTCACATTTGGTTATATTTGCCTATTTAATATGCATTTGGGTGTCACTTTGAAAAACCCATGGTGGTGAGATTTTTTTTCTCCTGTATTTTCTTCTAAATGTTAGCTAACATTAAGCTTATCATTGATTTGTCATTTTTTATGTGTGCATGTGTGTAGTATGCTTAGTGATGTGTGTACATATAGTGTATGCACATAAGTGTGCATAGATGTGTGTGCCCTGTGTACATGTGTGCAAAGGCCAGAGTAGAACATCGGATGTCTTCCATGTCCTTTCCTTGAGACAGAGTCTCTTCCTGAACCCCGAGCTGCTGTTTTCTGGTCAGATGCTGACCACCCACCAAGACCCAGTGATTCTTCTGTCAATGTTCCCAGAAACCCAAGAGAAGGCTGGAGTTACAGGCATGTGTGGCCACACCTAGATTTTTATGTGGGTACTGGGGATCAAACTCAGAACATCTCAGGCTTTACTCAGACCCTCATGCTTGTGTGGTACAAGCTATTTATTACCCACCGAGCCATCATCTTCCCAGACCCTTGACATAATTCTTTTTCATGAGGTGAGAAAGGGTTCCAACTTCTTTCATTTGTGTGAGGGATATTCTAGGATGAGTTTTGGCTTACCACTCATCACCTCAGTAACAGTTAAAGAATATCTCATTAGAAGGCTGCTGTGTGATGAACTTCCGGGGAAGGTAGATGGGACACCTATACCAATAATGAGTTTTTTTCAGGACTGTTCTCTCCCTGGGAGTCCTTAAACTGGCTCAAATATCTTATGACCAAAGAACACATTTACACAGCTGACTACTGGGAAGGTTATGAAATTGTCTTCTGTGAAACTGTTCGTGAGCAGATAAACTGCCCCTCCAGGAGATCCTTGAGTGGATAAGGTCCAAAGCAGACGGGTGTGTTGTTCAGGCTGGAGACACTGTGCTGCTGTGGAGGTGGCAGGCAGGGTTTGGAACCAATCATCAGCTAACAGCCCTCCTCTCAGGCCAGCAGCCCTAGAACCAAAGGCCAAGAGCAAGTCAAGGCCCTCCCTGCCCCTCCCCCTCCGGAAAATCACAAACTCTCCATACCAAAGTCCACATCCTAGCTCTCCCACACAGCCTGGCTGATTTGAAGTGAGCTATTTGGCTTCTTGAAGTCTCATCCTCTTCTGTGTTATGAAAATGTGAAGATACCTCTTGAAGATCAGTGGAGGAGTAACAGATAACAGGCCCACATTGGGAGATAAAGTGTTCTGTTCTTCTCCCTTTCAAAACCAAAGATGTGGTGAAGCCTGTTTTAAAGTTCATTGAACATGAACAAATCATGACCCCAAGGAATTAACATGACTGTTAGGAAAAATGGAGATTGTATTGCTGATTGGAGACATCAGCTCTCCCTCCTCTGTCAGTCTGTTCCTGTGTGCTCTTTTTATTTATTGATTTTTTAAATTAATTATGAACTTTATTGTATGACAAATCAATCCCTTCATGTTACCCTTGTATATCTCCTTTTCCCCACCTCCGTTTCACTGAGGGCCCAACTCAGTGGGGTTATTGATACTCACCATGGGATTATGACCAGTCAGTCTCGGTGGGGTGGGAAAAATGCCTCAGGATCCTTCTTCCCACCTGTGGCTCTAATAATCTTTTCTTCATGGTCTTAAGGTCCTTGGCAGGCTACAGGACCTTGCCTCATGGGGTCTTCCTGCCACTGGGAAGAAGAAAAATATTCCTACTGTCCATGACTGGTGATCTGTCAACATTCAGCAAGGTGGAGCGCTTGTTTGCTCTGGTTGGAATGTGCATAGATGCTCTGTGGCTGCTGGTTTAGATACATTCTCCTGATCTGTGTCATTTGGGTGGGTTCAGGGGTGGACAGATCATGACCATAGTCTGTGCTGGGGCTCCCGAGTGCCCCTAGGAGCCCACATATTTATGAGCCATGGAGCTGAGCCTGAGCCCTAACTGACTTCCCTGAGGACTTTTCTGAGAGGATAATCAGACATATTTGTGTGACTGTCAGCAGGCAGGAGCCTATTCCTGACAAGTGTGTGAGGCCCTGTTCTGAGGAAGCTAACCATGAGGAAAGGGAGGAGGGCAGGTTCCTGTGAATGATGGCAAATCCCCCAGAACCTGCACTGCCTCTGGGTGTCAGGGAAACACTGGTCTTTTCTTCCAGGAGCAGTGATCTGAAGGGTAACTTCTTCCCTGGCTAATGTGCAGATCCCCGTGGTGGTAACTGGATCATTTGTGCTCCTGTGGAATTAAGTTCAGTCATTCTCAACAGCAACTGTAGCTCAGGAGTTGGCTCAGTGAACATGTGCAAAAATTAAAGAAATAAAGGAGTGTGCATGAACAATATTGATCCAATAAATAGCATTTACTTTTATCAGGCCACATTATTATATATGTCTGTTAAAAAGAAATCTTTATAAATATAGAAACACAAAGTACAGTAACTTACTTATCCTTCATATCCACAGAGGAGAATAGAGATGTATTAAAATTCGAAGCAGAATATGCTCCAAGTCTATTGAAACTCTCCATGGAATTTGGCCTGCTATAAATCAATCTAAACATATAAGTAAGTACAACTGCTACTCATGTAACTATAAATATGCAATGACTAAAATATTTGATTTGGAAATGCAATCAGTTATAACTTAAGACACGTGAAGTGCACTCCTTGTTTCTGCTGAGTTTGGCGGCATGTGGACTTTCTCTTACAATAGGAGACAAAGAAACCATGGACAATCATTGGAGAGGGATTTTTCACTTGAAATGCAGTTGTTTTAGTAAAAGCCCACAGTATTGCTCTAGATTAACTCTAGAATTGATTCTTGAATTTTTTTGTCGGGGGGGGGGGACAGAAAAACTCTCAATATATTCAACAGTAAGAAAATGGCAATTATTTTCCCCAGACTTGGAAGTAATAACTTGGAGGTTTGGGGTTGAAATAAAACCTCTGTGCAGCAGTAAGGTACACAGGAAACATACTTTGGAAGTAGCAGCACACAGCAGCCCCCCTCTCCCGCACTGGGCAGAGCCCCACAACCACCACAGACTCTAGACTGGTTCCAAAGGGCTTCTCTGTGGGGGTTATTTGACCTCTTTGGGACTCAGCACCCACATCTCTCAAATGGAGGTTGTAATAATTCCCATAAGTAAGATTCTCAAGACAGTGTCTGATACATAGAACATACTGAAGTGACATGGAATGGGTGGTCCTAGTGATGCAGCAAATGGATTTGGGGAAAATAAGACTACGAGAGACAGAAGTAATTTAAAACTGAAAATGGACAGGTCACCAAATAGGTTAATGAGGAATCAGTAGAATCTCAGAAACAAGTGACACAATGAGAATGAAAAAGAGATACTCAGGTTATGAAAAGGTTGCAGGTTAAAGTGATTGTCTTTTTCTGGTACTGACCAAAATATAGTTAAAAGCACTTAGCATAGTTTAAAAATGGAATGTTTTATTTTTATTTTATTTATTAATTGATTTGTTCATGTGTGTGTGTGGAGGCATGACAGGGCCTCTTGCCACTGTAAACAAACACCAGAAACTTTCACCTCTTGTATCTGGCTTACGTGGGTGACTTGGGAATTGAACCCCAGCCAGCAGGCTTTGCAAACAAGTATCTTAAAGGCCCAGCCATTTTCCCAGCCTCCCCTTTTTTTATGTTTTGAAACATATGAATGGATATTGTAGAGTACTGTGGTGTGTGATGTGACGTGGGTGTGGGTGTGTGTTGTGTGCATGTATGTGCTCCCTGAGGAGCTCATCAGACATCCTTTTGTTTTTGCTCATCTGCCTGTTTCCTTGAAACAAAGTCTCTAAATCCAGAGCTGCTCTTTTTGCTCTTATTGCTTTGTTTTGTTTTGTTTTTCTAAGCAAGCCCCAGCATCTCTTCACTCTCTGTCTGCCAAAGGCTGCAAACAGGTTGTGACCATGCCCAGCTGTTTACATGGGTGCTGAGGAATTGAACTTGGGCGGTCTCGGGGCCTTCTCAGGCATTCATGCTTGTGCACTCTTAGCCACACTGAGTCATCTCTCCAGCCCCTGAAAATGAAATATTTTAGCTTATAATCCAAGTACTTTGAAGTTAGTTCCAGGTCAGCTTGAAATAGACTGCTAGAACGTGCCTTAGAAGAACGTGATCAGGAGGAAGAGAGAGAAAGAAGGAAGGAAATATTCCCTGCAGTCATTGCACATGTATGATGAAGCCATGCAGCCATGAAGAGGAAGGTTTAAAAACGAAGTTTTACAAGGAGTTAATTAATAGTGAGCATTAGTGAGATTATGAATGGATGGGGAAGATAATAAACGTTTTTATTGCTACAGATATGGCATGATGGCATTATTTAAGTATGGCAGAAAAACCAGTCTGACTCCAAAGAGACATCTGTCCATATGACCTTTACCAAAGGAAACTGTGCTGTGCCTTTGCAATGCTTAACCACCCCTTTCCTAAGACTCTTCCTTCTATGGCTGGGAGCCATCCCCCGCCCAAGGCCCTTCCCAGGACTTACAGCTCTCCCCATCTGCCTGCCTATCCACCCGCCTGCTGCTGCCTCTGCCCAGTTGGACAATGCACCTAACCTCTGCCTGGGACTACCTCCCTCTTTGCTGCCAACCATGCGGGACACAGTGATCCCCAAAGCATCTTAGCTTTGCTTTTCTAGCAGTGGGAAGAAACTGCCACGGAGTTGCCAAAAGCATCCCGGCAATGCTTGGCAAAGTCCCAGGCTGTGCATTCTTCATACTAAAAATGGAGAATTAGGGCCAGTATTCTAACTTTAATTTTCTTAATTCCAAGAGTTGAAAATACTATACATGCATCTAGATTCAGAGAAGGCACTGGGAAGCAGCTGGGTAGCAGACTGAGAGGCTGGCTAAAAACAGAACAGCTGTGTTGGACTGAGGCCGGGCCACTGTAGAACCCTTAGGTTCTTTGAACTCTGAGGCTGAGGACTCAGAACCACAAAGCAAAGCTAGAAAGGGATGTCCTAGCCTCTTTCTTGTGAGACATACAGTAGCATTGATCACTAGGCCCTTCCAGCATGGAAAGCATTACAGTAATGCTAATCATAGGAAAGGCTCAGTGGAGCATTTTCCCAGGTTCCCAAGCTTCTGAAAGAAGCCACGTGTAGGACTAACACATCTAGCCCAAGTAAATATTCTAAACGGTGAGCTATCCTATGCCAATGTGGTGGTTTGAATCTGCTTGGTTCCCAGCTCATGGGAATTTGGGAATTGAAGCCTTGCTGGAGATGTGTTATTGGAGGGGAGGCTTATGGATATCATAGCCAGCTCCCCCTTGCCAGTGTTTGGCATACTCTCCTGCTGCTATTGTCCACCTGATATTGGAAAGGGGGTGATATCCAGCCTTTGCTTCACCATCTTCCCTGCCGTGATGGAGCTTCCCCCTGAGTCTGTAAATCCCCACAAGCTGCTTTCAGTCAAGTGCTTTGTGCAGCAATGAGAAGGCAGCTAACGGCAGCAGCCGGTCAGCATAGTAAGTGTAGCTGGACGCCTCTGTGCTGGAGGTGAGGGAGCAAAGCCCATGAGTGCTGGACAGGTAGCCAGCCCAAGTATGCTTCAGGGGACAGTGGAGCTGAGCCATGTCTGCCCTTGACAGCCTCCTGGTGTTGAAGACTGTGAAGTGCCAACATTCTCCCTGCATGGAGGAGCTGACCCTGTCCCCAGCATGTTGTCACCAGTAGAGGCGGCTTGTGGGAGCATGGTGGGGCTTTGACTTCCTAGAGCACATAGGTTAAGTGAAATCAGTGAATCTGCCACACAAGTGCAGCCTGGGACAATGTCCCTGCTTCCTCCTTCTGACCAGACCGTCACTGGTGGGATGTTCACTCCCTGTAGGTCAGACTTGTGAAGAAATTCTCCAGCTGTTACTGGCTACCTTTGAGTTGGGGAGTGCTCTCAAATCCCTGTTGACTCAGCTGCATCCTTTTTGGCCACAGACCATGTTGTAAGGTTGGGATTGCCTTCAGTGCACGCCAAAGAGCAGATTTCTACTTGTTGAGTGTTGCTTCTTGCTGTAGCTATTTTTATAAGTACAGCCTGAAGCCCTTAATCCTTTCTCAATGGGGTGTATCTTTTGGGGTTGTTTTTGGTGGTAGCCCTACCCTTCTGGTAGAGATTGGAGCAAGGAGGTGAAAAGAATTGAGACAGGAAACAGTGGGTAGAAAGATCCTTGGGAAAACCTTACATTTTGCATTCCATTAGAGAGCAGCGGGTTTAAAACAAAGCACCAGTCTGGCTGAGAACCTGAAAGACAAGTTTCAGCATGAGTGAGTTTTAACAGCGTCAAAGAGGGGTTAAAGTGAGATTCTGACAACCTTAACTACATCTCTTTCTTGCACTACTGCGATAATAATAAAAGGTGAAATGTCAGCAGTCACATATGATTTTACCTAACAATGTTTTATAATTTCTACTCCATGGGAGCTCATGTCCTTTTATAGTTGCAACTTTGGGCTTTGACTGACTGCCTAACTACTTGAGCCGTTTCCTGCATGTGGGCAGCAGGTCCAAGACCTGCTCCGTACTGCTTCGTTCTTCAGAGATTTGACTCAGTGAGCCCTGTGACATGGGCCGCATATGCCACTCAACAGCCTGTGTTCATCTGTTAGCCTTAATGGTGTGTGTTCTGGAAAGGAGGCTCAGCTTCTTCTATGCCAGTCAGCTGGACAGCTGCTGTCCCAGCAGTGAGGGAATGAAGCCTTGGAGCACTGATATACTGAAGTGTGTCAGGACAGTATCTTCCTTTATCCATAATGTCACAAAATCCTTTTAGAATATTCTAGAAGAGTAGGCACAAAGGGGTGAAAGGGTCTTTGGTTTCAATTTTGTTCTCTTAGCAGGTCTAAAGGACTCTGAATTGGCCAAGCTAAGGGAATTTTGGTAACTCATGGGCACTACCAAGACCCAGCACCCAGAGAGGTGTGTAGGAGAGTGGGATGAGAGGTGGTCATTCTGAAGGAATATGGAACCTGGATTCAGTCATGACCCAACAACTTGGATGCCCTTCAAGCCATGCAATTAAAGCCCCAAGTGGAGGCAGCTGTTTGGGACTATATCCAGGAGAATGTTGAGGCCCTCAAGGATGGACGATCCTCAACCCCAGTCCTGGTGCCATGACCAAATATTGTCTCATTGGCAGAGATTCGGCTTCTTCAGAGGCTTTGGCTTTTTGTTTGTTTGTTTGCTCTTTCTTTCAGTGGTAGCAATGAGTTCACAATTTTTACCATTGCACAATTCACCCCAAACAGTCCTTGGCCCATCAGTCACCTCTGGGTCATGGCACATACTGTCATTAAACACCATCCTGTCTTTGCTGACACTGGGTTGTATAGGCTAGGTTGTCCCTGGAACAGATGGAGATAGTTTTGCCAGAGTGGGTTCATGGGGGCGTTTCTTGAGAGCAGCATCTCTCACAGGAGAGAGGAGGATGCAGATGTGGAGAGGAGAAGCTGAAGTGTGAGGGAGTCTCAGCGGAGGTCTCTGCCGACTTTCACAGGGATGACCGGAGAGTCACTGTAAATGAGTGAAAGGCGCAAGCAGCCCTCTGGACTGCCTTGGAAGGGGCATGCCTATGGCATTCCTCAGCAAAAGGATTATCTGCTGATCCCAGGCACTGGGAAAGCAATCCTTCCTTTCTAGTGACACCTAAATGGCTAATGCCCTGCAAACAAGGACTGAGTCACCTGTGGCCTGTCTGACATCATGCCTTAAAGAGAGGCGACTGCACAGTAGTTATCTCTCTCAGCCCATCTTGTCCCTAAGCCAATTTCCTTCCTTATTTCTTCCTGGCTTCTAGATGTCCTACAGAAGCTGCTGAAATGGGTTCCCAGACCACCCTAAAGAATCTTAACCCTCAGTCTAGCCTTCAGCTGTCCTGAGTGTTCTATGATCCATATGCGGACTTCTTGCCAGGATAGTTCTAGCATCAGAATCAATGGGGAGATGGAATAGAATGAGCCATTTGTTTTAAGCGCGTGCTTGCAAGAGCCCTTTATGCACAGGCAGGCATTGCACTGCCACTTTGGACAGAGCCTGGCCCTTGTTTGCACTGGTGATGGAGATGGACACACAGGCCATCCCAGTGTGGTGGGTGCTCTCACAAATGCTGTTTGGGGAATCAATCCAAGTGGTGTTTTGGGAAACCACATGGATTAAGTCTCTAGCTAGAAACAATTATAATCATTGGGAAAATAGTAATTCACAAAGCCATGGCAATAGGATCTGGGAGAGTCAGAGTGAAGAAGGAAGGTGATGCAGTAGAATGAGTGTTTTGGTGTACTAAGGCCAGAGTGAGGGCTGGAGCATCCAGTCCAGGTTCTCCATCTATGCAAATGTTGATTTCAATGATGTGAGTAGACAGAGACATAACTAAGAAAGGTGCAAGGCACTTAGTGCACATTGATGATGATTAAGATGTGGTTTTGTACTACTAACTGTGCGACATAGTCCTCCCTAAGAGTAAAGCAGTTGCTAGTGAGTATGTGCTAAGTGGTGTCAGAGGAGTCATGGATGGAGGCCTGGTGGAGTGGGGTAAGGCGAAGAAGGTGTTCATTCAATTGATGGGAGTGGGATCCTCAAGAAATTGATGGTGATGACAATGAAGGAAATAACAGCCAATGTGAACACTCAGTAAGTACCAAGGACTCTGTCAAGAGCATCCCAGCTCTCTCCTTTGCTCCTCTTCACAGCACTGCCACCTGCCACCTCAACACTGTCATTGTCCTGTGTGTGCATGTGAAGAAGCCGAGGCATTCTCAAAGGTTAAGCAATTTGCTAGAGACTTGACAAGAAAACAGTGTGTGGTTTGAATAATGTCCCCCAATAGATTCAAATGTTTATTATAATTATAAATTGTCTCCAGCCAGTTCTGGCTGGCGGAGGTGTGTCACCTTGGCCAGATCCTAGGGTTCAGCCCTAAGGTGTTTCTGGGGTGGGTCTGGAATTCTAGCTATACATATGCAAAAAGCAATCTGAGCTCAAGCCTGGAGTTCTTGTTTGCTAGTTTACAGTGTGCTTGCTTGAGGTGCTGGTGGTGGGTTAACTCTGTCTCTGCTTGGATCTGTGAAAGGGGGTCAGCCTTTTTTCCTTAACATCCCCTGGGTCTATTACTTCAATAAATACCTTCCTCCCCAAAATTGTACCTGGTTTGGAGATTCATCCCAGCGACGTGTGACTGACTACAACACAGTGATATTTAGCTTTGAACCTGGGTGGTCTGAAGCCAAAGCCTTGTGCCTTATCACACAGTTCTTCTGTCTTATACTTGAAATTTATGTGTGATGCAAACATTCATTCAATCTGAAGGAGATAAAAGTTAGCTGATATTTTCGATTTGAAGGAAAACACAGGCGGGATGGCAAAGTCTGAGGCTCAAGGGCAAAAGTACAGTCTTGAGTTTATTTTGGACAGTCAGATTATACTCTCCCTGTGGACAGCTTTCAGTGACAAGGAAGAGAGTTGAGGTTTCATTCTTGGTGAAAGAAGGAGGCAAGGAAGGGATGAGGTGTGCATCTTTCAATAGTAACTGGCTGTGATGGTGGTCAGGGGAAGGAAGAGGCTATAGTCAGGCAGGGAGAGAGAAGGAGGCCCTTGAATGTGCTCTGGGCTCTTTGTCATGGGCCAAGGAGAAAATAGGAAGGAAAAGAGGGGTGAGACTTGCAAGAATTGGGGGAGACATGGTTCGGTGATTTTATTGGACTGATTGGAGTTAGTGATATTGAGAAGGTTGGATGTAGGCAGATGGCAAACAACAGAGGCATGGGCGTCCAGAGAGGCTCTGTAGCCAGAGACATGAGCACTTAGGCAGATATGGGTGTTCTCACAGAAAAGCCACCTAGGCTGAGAAGCATGAAAGTCACATTGCAGTGGAGGGCATAGGATGGGTCCCAGAAGCTGTCATAATGGGTAAAAGGACTGGTGCATGTGAACTTTTAGTTTAGAGGAACAATAGATACTGAGCATTGGGCAGAAGGTTTCAAGAGAAGGGAAAGATTAATACACGAGGATTTATCTGGAGATTTTTCTAGAAGTTTCAGGGGTTGCTTCCATCTGGAATATGGAGGGTAGTGAGCTCAGGTGGTTCCAATTGTCTCATTTACTTCTTGGCTGCTGGCTTCCCACATTTTCCTGGTAAACCATCATCTGAGCTATTTAGATCTGACTTGTGCTGAGTAATGAGGATTATTACCTTTATCCTAATGACAACATAATTGCAGGATCCCTGTTTGCAAGATGTAGTCCCAAAACTCAAGGGTTTAAAGGCAGATGGTGCTGTATGAAAATGAAAAAGCAATTTTTCAATATTTGGAGAGTGTGACAATGAGCTCAGCTTCCCTCTTTCTCTAGCACATACAAATGTATGCATGTTGGACTATATTAAATTTAATGGTTCCCTGAGAATGCCTTATTTGGATGCACCTTTGGATAAAAATGTGGAATCTCAAAGCTGAAGCACGAACTAGATTTGTACAATAGAAATTCCCAAAGTAGTTTATTCTCCCTAGTAGCAGACTAGGTCCAGGTTGTCTTTTTCCTGTTGATTAATACAAGTTGAGTGTTTCAAATTACATGGTTATTCTCCTAAAGTCATTAATGAGGCTCATCTTTAGGACATCTGCAAAGCATGATGTGTAATAGAATTCTTACCAGACCATAAAATTCTCAGTAGACCTTGGAAATGACAATAAGGTTGTGCCATTTTTTAAATATTTTTATTTATTTATTTGCAAGCAGAGAGAGAGAGAAAGAGAGAGAAGAGGGACAGAGAGAATGGGCGTGCCAGGGCCTCGAGCACTGCAAACCAACTCCTGATGCATGCACCACTCTGGGCATCTGGCTTTATGTGGGTACTGGGGAATTGAACCCAGGTTGTTCGGCTTCACAAGCAAGCACCTTAACCACTGAATCATCTTGCCAGCCCCATTTTTTTCCTTAAAAAATCTTCTCTCCAATATAGAGTCCACAGCCTTCCAAAAAACAACTGTACCTTTATTTAAACATCTCTGCAGTGCACACATCCTAAGTGTCTTGTTCAATGAACACTGGCATATGTAACCATGGAGACAACAGCTAGATGAAATGTAGAATGTTTCCAGCTTCTGACCGCTTCAAAGTCTGGATCTATCCCCAAAGGCAGCAATCCTCCCCCTCCATCCTCCTCCACTCTGATGGCTGTAACGTTGGTGAGGGTCGCATGGTTTGAAGTGCACTGCTCCGATATGAATGAACGTAAACGTATGTGCTGGAGTGTTAGAGAGCAAGGAAGTCTGCTGGCTTCTCTGCAGAAGTCATTTGTGTAAAGGAACATTATCTAGTCCAGTGACTAATCCCTGGAGAGGTACAGCTAATGACACCAAGGGTGAGGGAGGCCACAGTTGGTGGAACTTAGTGTGATTTTATGCATTTCTGTTCTCTAAAGGAGGCCACTGATTTTCTCTGAATCATCTGGACCAAGGGTACTGGGCACTGCCTGAATGCTGTTCTTGTTGTCTGTATGAATAACACCTTAACATACATCATAGTCATTTCACACTCCACAGTCCTTGGAGTTGTGACAGTATTCAATACATAAAATGCAGCGTTTGCTAAGTAACCAGACATTATCATGCCCTGTATCATCGTTCAGAAAAGTTTTGCTTTCCTCCTACTTGGCAGGCCTCCTCCTATAGAGTTCTGGGTTGTTTTAAATCTAGATGTGCCTATGCTTAGAAACCAAAAGCAGAAGTCTGAGACCTGTGTCTTCAACTAAATCCAATGAATGAAAGGCTATCTGATGGCCTCATGTGACAGTGGCAAGACCCAGTGTGGTCCGCATCACCTCTTAGTCTAAAAAGGCTTCCAAGGACATGCCATAGGTTATGAGGAAACAGAGACCAAGCAAAATCTCTTAAGTTATTCATGTCAAGTATTCTTCCCTAATTGTTGATAATTTTCCTTCTAAATTGCTGTAGGAGCTGGTAGTTTTATCAAGGGAAGGTAATCTAAGGTGAATTAAGTTAAAGAGATTCCTTTGTTCATTAATCAAAATCAAGAGACTGTTTCCTACACATTGTTCCTTCTATGAAAAGACTATGACACCATGATTGAATTTCCTGGGGAAATTTTCTAACACCTTTCATTAGGAAAAAAAAATGTGTCTTTGCATGGTTGTACAAACACCAAGAAGAATGTCTGTGAAGAGCCATGTTTTCTCTGTATGAGCTACAACTGAACTGAGTTGAAAAGAAAAGAGAATTATGTTATTGTGCAGGGCCACCAGAGATGCGGTTACAGTCTAGGGGCAGGATATTAAGGCATTATTAATTGCCTTTGTAAACTGAATAAAAGTTTTAGCATATGCAATCTATGTCACCAACCAGAAAGTAATATAGCTTTTATGACAAATTATTTTAAATTGTTCAGTATACCTAGCAAATGTGCAAATACATATAAATATCAGAAAAACAACTTCTACTCCCATTCTTTTCCTGAACCCCCATTCCTAAACATTCACCGTGGCTAATAAGGGACTTATTTTTTTACATCTTTAATGCAACTGTAGATGATTGGATGGAGAGAGAAATTGAAAGATGTTTGTTTGATTAATGTTTTGAAATTTTTTCATTGACGAATTCAATCCATATAGACGAAATCCCACAACTACAATCACCTCCCACCACTCCCTCCCCTGTTGTTTCCCAACTCTCCCCAGCACTGAATCCCCTTTCCTTGCCATCCAGTCTTGCTTCTGTTTTCATGTCATCATTTCCCTCCTATTACGCAGGTCCTGTGTAGGTAGTGTCTGGCACTATGAGGTTATGAATGCATATGTGGATTTAGGTTGGGGTGGGGAGCTTTACTATGTCAAGCAAAAATGTCATTAGCATACTTCTGTAGGTGTGCAAATGAAGGCTTGGGCAAACACCTCGGTATGGTACATTCCCATCAATGCACTGTCTTGGTAAAAGGTTAGTACACTTAATAGCTGGTAGCCAGCATCAACATGCCCTCAAACAAACCTGAAGCAAATAGCACTGTCACTGATGGCCTGTGAATAGGCTTGTATCCATCAGGAGCTTCAATATGGTTGCTAAGTTTTCTAGTCACTGTTATGAAATCCTTTTGTGATTTGCATCTCTTCAAATGAGTCTGTGTGTGAGTGTGTTTGTGTGAGAGTGTGTGTGTCAGTGTATTGTGTGTGTGTTTATTCCATTTGTGTCTCTTTTACTGTGGTCAACTTGGTCACAACCTACGTCCACTTGCCTGGTGATCTTTTCCTTGGATGCAAACAGTTGTTGTTTATCAAAGCCTTAGACCAGCAAAAGAGCAACATACAGTCACCTCAGCAGATGCCCAGATGTCAAAGGCATCGCTCCTTTTCTCTCATTTTCTAGTTCCTCTGAGGTGGTGTTTGGTCTTTTTCATACCTAAGCTCAGGGTCCCACTTTGCTGTTCGTTCCATAGCCTGCTCTGTGTTTGCCTGTATTCTTTCATCAGACTTGTCTAAGTTTATGCTTTCAGTGATGCCAAGAATGCCTGTGAGACATTTTTCTAGAACATATTTATTTTCTAGAACTTCTCCCCATCAGTCTTTGTTTGACACTTCTCTCCCACCCTCTTTTCTACTTTCTCTATCATTTTGTTACTTTTGCCTAATTTTGATGCCATTTATTTTTTGTTTTCTCCCTATTTAATATGGAAAGTGTGGGCTAGACTCTTTTCCCCAATGTTGCATCTCTGTATCTCTTGTAATTGTCAGCCATCTTCTCTGACACCTGCTGATCTACATTCTCTTCAAGGTGAACTTCAAGCCCGTTTAGAACTCGGGCTTTTGTTTTGCTGCTGAGAAGGAAGAGGACTCACCAAGATTTCTGGATAATTTGAACTCTGCTATTTTTTCTGCAATTGCATTTACATTGGGTTCTATTTTTATTAGCTTTTGTAATTAGCATGTAAATTGATGGGTTTTATGATAACATTTTCAATATGTATATCATCGTATGTTTCTCATAGTCACCCCCTTACCCTCCCTTACCCCATTCCCCTCCTGCTGGTCTCCTTCCTAAATGGTCTCCCCTCTGCTTTCACATTAGTTAAATCTAGATTCTACATATGAGCAAAAGCATATGATTTTTAAATTTTAATTAATTTTTTTCAGTATTGAGGACTGTCCTCACACTTTCTAGGCAAGTGCTAAGTTACATTCCCCAGGTTTCTACAGACTCCCCCCCCCATTTGAGACAGAGTCTTACCACATAGCCAAGGCAAGTCTTGACCTTGCTATCCTCTTGCCTTGGCTTCCAGGGTAGCTGGAGCCTTTTTTCTTCCCCCACTACCCTCCCTTTGGGTCTACTTTTGAGAGACAGCCCTATTCCTAGTCCAGTCCTGCCAGCGAGGAAGCCTTGTGATCAGAGTGTTCTATGACATGGAGAGCACTTTGGACCTGGAGGAAGACAAGAACAGAACTCCTGATAGAATCTGACATACCAAGAAGGAAGGAAGGGTGAGCAAAGGAGAGTAAGACCGGAGCCTGGTTTTCCTGCCAGAGACACTGGGGTGATGATAGAGATGATGGTTTTAAAAGGAGCAAGGGGAGACCTGGAAATCCTATCACTGAGAAAGACCAACATGATTTGCTGTGGACTGGTGAGATCCAGGCTCGCCTGTCTTTCCTATCACTGGGTGACAGTGACGAGGACCAAGAGTTCACACCGCATTTACACAAAACTCATCACTGCTTTGTGGAAGATGAAGTCTACTTGCTGAGCCAACTTGTCCCAGGATCCTCACCCTAAGTGCATATGACCTTTCTAGTACTTTCTGTTTCTAGAAGAGGGAAAGTGGCCCAGAGAAAATAAATAACATACAATGCAGCTTCCAAGCCCTTCCATTTCCACTTCACGGGTCTAGAGTCAGGTGTTTCTCCTAGCTTTCAAACCTAATTTGTAGGACACAGTTTTATTTGCATTATGGGACTTGTCAAAAAATTTTTTTTCTTTATGCTGAAACTTAACTTTTCCCTAAATTGAATTGAATGTTACTCTTTATGAAAAGATAAGAGAGAATGAAATTGACATAGTAATTATTAACGAGTTCCTAAAATAGTATTTATAAATAGGAAAAAATTCACACATGTTAATTAATCAATTTTGGGGCTCCCAATCCTCAGTTCATATACTTTCTTTTCTTTTTTTAAAATATTTTATTTATTCATTTTCTAGCAGAGAGATAGAGATAGAGGGACAGAGAGAGAGACAGAGAGAGAGAGAGAGAGAAAGTGAGAGAGAGCACCAGGGCCACCACCTTTTGTGGGTCTGGCTTATGTGGGTACTGGAAAATTGAACCTGAGGCCTTACGCACTGGAGGCAAGTGCCTTAACCACTGAGCCATCTCTCCAGCCTTCATGTACTTTCTATGTGGCACTTTCCTTGAGTCTTCTGAAAGCCTTTCTTAGCTGCTCCCTTCTGAGAAGAAGGGCCAACTGGCCCATGTGCTGTTCACTGGGTCTTGTCTTCATCAGGTTTTCTGCTGTCACACCTAGGGCCTAGTCTCTCCAGGGTCACAGGCTGGGAGATGGGCAGCAGAGACGCTTACACATAATGGGAATTTCCCACTAACCATACATTCTCATTGGAACTATTTCAGGGTACCTCAAGATCCAAGCACAAATACAGAGGTGGCAGACCAGTATAATGTTGCTACGTGCATCCGAATACTTAGGTGATATTTTCTCCTTTGTGTTTATAACCTCAGTCCTAAATGATCACCAGTGATTCTATGTGTTAGTAGAAGAATGTGATTTGTTCAAAGTCTTTAAGAGACAACTGGGCCCTGAGAAAACAGTAACCCCCTGCCTGGTTCTATTTCACAGTGAGTTTCTTTGGAGCCTATGTTACTTGCTGATAGAGTTCATTTTATTCAACTTTGCAAATAATAGCAGGGGAAAATGGCCAAAGAATCAGCAAATTGGGACATTGGAGGCCATGTGAGCTTTTTCCCAAGCTTTGTCACAGAGTTCCTATATCTCTAATCTTACGCCCATTCTTGTTGGCTTGAATAAGTCACTTTTATAAATTAACATTAAACTGTTATCTTGATGGCTATTTCAGAGCCTGAGGAGTTTTTAACTAAGAGGCCTGGAAGGTCTCCCTTCTCTGTGTGGGGGAGGGGAGAGATTGGCTCATGATAATATAGCTTTTTTACAAGGATCCAGGACTATCGATTTCTAGCTATCAAGTGTTGGTTCCTTCACCAGGAAGTTACACTCAGCCACAGTGTGGCATACTCAGTACCCTGAGTAGCTGAGGCCCCTTCTGAACTGCACAGAACACTTGGGAATCTCACCATAGAAGGTTTTCAAAGTCATTCTGACCTGGGTAAATCTATGGACACAGTGACATCACTAGGACCATACCTCTCCTTTCCACATTTCTTAAAGGATTCATGTATGTGCTAGCAAGATACTACCTGCGCCCACAGTCACATCACACTGGCCTTGATGACAACATTCCTTATGGGACCAGTGCAAAGAGGATGGCACTCATTGGCCCAACTGGGTTGAAGGTTTATCTCTACATTCATTCTGTTTCTCTTGCTCTTTTGTCCACCAGTGAGATTGGACAGCCGTGGCTGAGCGAAATGGAATTACAGGAAAAAAGGATTGTTTCATTACAAATTTGTGTTCTTATTTACTTATGATTTGTTTTTGAGACAAGGTCTTGTGTAAGCATCAAACTCTCTTGCCACAGCTTCTGGAATACTGGGATTGACAGGCATGCACCACCACGAATGTGTATTTATAGTAGTGAGAGAGAAACCTACCTGCACTCTGCACTACTGAGGAGAGCCGGACCACATGCTACTTTCATGATGGACACTGCGGTGTGACAATGTTAAAAACGTGGCATGTGAATGGCTTCTTTTAGACAGTGATGAGTTTTGCTGCAGCAGCTGTTGATTTTCTGATGGTCATCTGAAATTGATTGACACTTAGTTTTTTTTTTAATTTTATCTTTATTGCAAAATTAGATACATTGATTGAGTAAATATTGTGCTTACATTCCCATTCCCCCCCACATCCCCAATCCACTGAGTATCCTCCTCAGTGGCCACACTGGATCCATGTGGCAAGGGGTTATAGATAGCACAGGAGGCACCAAGGTTGCCCCCCCACCTTATGAATTGTAGCTAAGGGGAGGATTCTCTCCCACCGTGCCTCTTACAATCTTTCTGCCCCCTCTTCTGCTCAGTTCCCTGAGTCAGGGATGGTGAGTTTTAAGTCTGTTTCATTGTTGTTGTTGTGACCTTAAGAGCCTCTGTGTTTCTACTTTAAGTTGTGTTGGAAGTCATTGGTGTCTGTCTCACTGACTTATCTTTGGCTGACTGATTGGCTGTGATTATAGGTCTCGTTCTTGTTCCGCCACTCTCTCAAGGGTTTTCTTTGGGGTCTATACCATAGGCCCGGGGTGGTTCATCTCTTGCTGGGATATCAGCCTTTGGCCTGCGGCTCATTGCTGGAGTTGGAATGACCACGGCTCTCTCACTGCCTTCTGAATCTCCATTGGAGTGTGAGATCGGTATAGGTTAAATGAGACACACATTTCTAATTTGGCAAAATTCTATTGAGATTAGTCTCTCTGTAGTTCTCTGGTAATGGGGACTTCTTTTCGGAGCCCCAGTTTTTGGTTCCCGTAGGATTTTGTCCTGAGTCCCAATTCCAGTTAAGGATTCCTTGTCACTGAGTGGATTTCTTGGCCAATTTAAAAGCTGTTGAATACCCCCCTCCCAGATTTTGGTGCCTCCATTGAACAAGTGATCATTTCTTGGTCTGTTGATCTCTCCCAGAAAGAAGTGTGTTCAGCCTTCTCATGGCAACAGAGTGCATTTTATATCAGTGGTCTCTGTCTTCTCCATGTATCGTTGACCAGTTTCCCCTGGCAGCTTATGTTGTACCTTCTAGCACTGCACTTGCTATCATCTGGGGACTAGATACCATTCTGGATCTTGCAGGGTCTCTCGGTGTTGTTCGATGTCTTTCTGTGGTTTCTTCAGCAATAGAATCTTACCTTTGGCCTAGGGTGGACTTTGACAGAAACCTGTCTTGTTTTGGGGACCTTGTAGGTCTCTTTGATCAACAGCTCAGTATGGGAAGGATTTAATGACTGGGACAGGGAGTTGCAGGTCTGATGGTGTATGGTGTGTAGTTTTACGGCTTTGCTAGGAAAACAGTGTGCTCCTCATCCCAGGACTAGCACCTCCATAATCATGAGTCTCACATGAACTTTAAGAGCATTGGGAAACCCTCCTGTCTGGCCAACTTCTTCTCACACAATGCTGTCCTTTGACACCCTTGTATCCCAGGAGGCTTTGGGATGATGGGGCTCTTACTTCCCTCACTGTTTGGCTGAGGTGGGAGGGACTCTGTATTCATATTTCATAAGGAAGTTTTTCAGAAGTTCCTGCTGTCTGCTTCCCTGAATTGTAATCTTTTTCTTCCACTCATATATTTTCTCTTTAGGCTCCATCTCCTGACCTGTCATTTGGAAGTGTCCTTAAAGCAGAAGGCTAAGGAAGCTGTGCTGTTTGTCTCCCATATTTTCCTCCCTTGAGGATCACAGCCATAATGGGTCTATCATCCATCACGTGAAATGGTTGCTTCAAATATTATGTCCAGTTTTTCAGGAGTTTCTTGTCATTCTCACAGTTACAGACATAATTACAACTTTGTCACACTGAGGCTGGAACATGAATAAATTTGATGTATCACCAAGCCTGGCTTTATCTGCAAGGTTGCTTCTTATATATAGTGAGTTTCCTGAAATGCTGAGGACAAGTTTAGGCCTTTTAAAAAATATATTTTAGGGCTGTAGAGAGAACTTAATGGTTAAGGTGTTTGTCTGCAAAGCAGAAGGGACTGAGTTTGATTCCCAGGTACCCATTAAAGCCAGATACACAAGATGGTACGTGTGTTTGGAGTTCGTTTGCAGTGGCTGGAGGCTCTGGCGTGCCCATTCTCTCTCTCTTTCTAAAATCTGCTTCTTTCTCTCTCACTCTCTCTCAAATAAATAAATAAAATATAAAAACTATATTATTTATTTATTTGCAAGCAAAGAGAGACAGACAGAGAGAATGGGTGCACCAGGGGCTCCAGCCACTACAAATGAGTTCTAGGTGCAAATGCCACTTTGTGGCTTTATGTGGGTACTGGGGAATCAGACCTGGGTCATTAGGCTTTGCAAGCAAGCATCTTAACTACTGAGCCATCTCTCCAGCCCTGGGCCTTTTTAAAATTCGTTTTAACATACAAAACTGGGTTTTATTCTGTCACATTTTTGCCTTTGTGTGGATGTGTGTGGCTTACATGCATGTGTGTGGGCACACATGTGTGTGTATGCACATGTGTTCACATTCATGTGCAGGCTTCTGTTCTTCCCCTCACTGTTTGAAATTTTCATTTTTCTATGGTTTTGACATTTTCATACATGTATATAATGTATTTTGAGCTTATTCCCTTGATTACCCTTTTTAATTTGTATTTGTTTACGTGTGTGTGTGTGTGATGTATGTATGGGTGTGCCAGAGTCTCTTACTACTGCAAACAAGCACCCACCTGGCTTTACATGGGTGTTATCAGCACTATCAGGCTTTGCAAGCAAGTGCCTTCAACCTCTGAGCAATCTTCCCAGCCCCTCTGATTTTGAGACAGGGTTTCTCACTGTTGACTAGCTTCAACTTCTAGTGATCCCCTGTCCATGCCTCCCAGCTCTGGAATTACAGGTGCGGACTGCTACACCAGCATTTTATGCTGCTTCAAGGGAACCTGCACCTCAAGGCTCCCCTCCCCTCTACTACCTTTTTCCTTCCCTTGTTCATGTCACCCCACCTTTCTTAAGATCTCTCTTCTCTCTCATGGCCCACTGTCTTGTTCCATGAACTATAGTGCATACACACACACACACACACACAAACACACACACACTCACACACTCAACTAGGTTCTGCATAGGAGAGAGAACACACACCATTTATCTTTTTGAGTCTGTTTGATTTCACTTAACATAGTAATTTCCATGTCTATTCATTTTCATGCAAATATGATTTCATTGAATTTGTCTTTACAGCTGGATACAATTGTATCATACATATGCCACAATTTCTTTGTCCATTCATCCATTGATAGACAGCCAGGCTGGTTCCATTTCTCAGCTGTTGTGAATAGTGCAATAATAAACATAAACATGTATGTGCAATAACCTCTGGATGGAGAGTCCTTTGAGTACATACCTGGAATGGGATAGCTGGGTCATATGCTAGTCATCTAACCTCTGTCAAAGTGGTTAATTCACATCAGGTAAATAAATGACAACAAATGCTGGCAAAGATGTGGGAGAAGAGGATCCCTTATACACTGCTAGCTTATAGTCACTGCATAAGTCACTATAGGGGCTTCTCAGAAATACTAAAAATAAGGCTGGAGAGATGGCTGTGCCATTGCTCTTAGGACACTTGCCTGCAAAGCCAAACAATCCCAGTTCAATTTCCCAGTACCCATATAAAGCCAAATGCACAAGGTGGGGCATGCATCTGGAGTTTGTTTGCAGCAGCTAGAGGCCCTGGCACACCCATTCTCTCTGTTACTCTGTTCTCTCTCTCTCTCTCTCTCTCTCTCTCTCTCTCTCTCTCTCTCTCTCTCTCTCTCTCTCTCTCCCTCTCTCTCTCTCTCTTTCTCTGCTTGCAAGTAAGTAAAAAAAATTTTTTTTAAATCCTGAAATTAGATGTTCAGGCCTTTTTAAATGAATATGAGAGCTGGTAACAATCTGGAGATTAAATTTGTGAAAAATAATGAATATCCTTTCCTGATTCATCTTTATCTATCTATTGTGGTCTGAATCAGATGTCCCCTGCAACCTCATGTGTTCTGAATGCTTGGTCCCAACCCAGCTGGTGACAGTTTGGGAGGTGCACCTTGCTGGAGGTGTGTTATTGGAGGTGGGCTTTGGGGTGGTACAGCCAGCTCCCCTTTGCCAAAACTTGGCTGGCTCACTCTCCTGCTGCTGTTGTCCACCCACTGTGGCAGAATTGATGTCCAGCCTCTCCTCTACCATCTTTCCCTGCCATCATGAAGCTTCCCCTTGAGATAGTAAACCAAACAGAAACCCGTTCCTCCCATCAGCTGCTTTTGGGCAGCTGCTTTGGAAGGTCACTGCAGTAATACCGCTGTATGTTACCTGCTTATTTTCTTGCAAGGGAATATTAGCATCAGTAGAAAAAACTTTGTAGAAATAGAAATAGAAAGACCTTGATATCAGATGGCACGAGTTCAAGTCCAAGCATACCTCTATCTGTCTAGAAAATGGGATACATAAGCCGGGTGTGGTGGTGCACACCTTAAATTCCAGCACTCAGGAGGCAGAGGTAGGAGTTCAAGGCCACCCTGAGACAACATAGTGAGTTCCAAGTCAGCCTGGGCTAAAGTGAGACCCTACCTCAAAAAACAACAACAAAAAGAAAAAGGTACACAAATCCAACTTCTCAGATTTGTGGCAATGTAGATAATCTTTTCCAGACTTGTTATTTTCCATCAGTAGTATTAACAGAAGACTAAAGAATCAGCCTCGGTGGCATTAATCTTATTTCTTAAGATAGTTTTTCTCTCTACAGCTAAATATAATGTCAAGGAAATGTAGAAGTATTTCATTATGACAAGTTAACCAAATCCAAATATCCATGTTACATACTATGTATTGGCTGTTAACACATCTGTTTTTAAAAAGGAGTTTGTATTTATTTTTTAAAAATTTCAATCATAAAAACAGATTCATTATAAAAGTAATAATGAGGGAAAATTTTGTATCTCTAGTGTTTAACAGTTTTATAATCAAGGTGTCAAGCTTGTCAAAAACAAAAGTCTACTTAAGCACATCAGCCTTACTAATTAACTGTAACATGGTGACAAGAATGGCAAAATGTGGGGCTTGAGAGAAATACTGTGTCTGTCTCCTCCTGAGTTCTGGACTTTATTAAGTCTTGCAGCCAACGTGACTCTCCTCTTTGCTTTTACTGCGGATGACCTCGGAGGAAAGAGGGGATGACCTAAGACTCTTTCCTCATTCCCCTCGTCTTGAGAAATATAAAATATTTATGACTCGTCCTGTAGGGATTACAGGAAGTACAGGTGCTTTGTTGAAAATTAACAGTTCAGATGTTGGTCTTTGCTAGTGTTTTCCAAGTTTTCTTTTAAGTCAGATAACTATTTATTCAAAGATAATATCCCTACATTTTAATATCCCTGTACTTTGGCCTGGGTTATACAAATTCTTCAGAGCTAGAGCTTGAAAATTTTTGAAGCATAAAGTTACTTTTTATTAAATTATGTTTGATAATTTCATACATATACATAATGTATTTTGATCACATTGACCCTCATGACCCTCTGTTATCCCTGACCCATGCCCACTTCTCCCCTTTGTCTTTCCAACTTCCCTTCTACATTCCTGTGTGTGTGCATGCACGTGTGTGTGTGCGAGAGAGAGAGAGAGAGAGAGAGAGAGAGAAACCCTGTGAGTTTAATTAGAGTTGCTGACAAGAATATGAGTGAAGGGTTATGTACTGGAACATAGGCAACATGCTATTTGAATTTTTATTAATTTTTTAGGTTTAGCACACAATGATGGTCTTTATTAAGACATTTTCATATGTACTTGCTTTTAAAATAATAGTATCAGTTTTAAATTCTTTTTGTTTTAACAAGAGTTTATCCAACATGTTAGTAGTCTTAAAAAATGTGATGGGACTGGAAATGAACTTCAGCGGTAGAGCACTGGCTCCCTGAGCAAAGCCCTGGTTGCATCCCTAGCACTGAAATCAACCCCCTTCCCCACACACCTATTTGAATACTTTTATATATAACATATGTTTAAATACTCTAAAGCACAGTAGGAATAAGCAATGTATAGATGCAGTATATTCTTATTTATTGCATCTCCTGAAAAAGTATTTATTTTGAAGATAAATGCTTGAGTGTGTCTGTCATTAGCTAAGAGCTTGCTGGCTCTGAAGATATTTCATATTTCAATTTTTCCCTGAGCAGCGCTCAGTGAGTGCAGTCCGGGCAAATTAGATCAGCATCATTTGATTCAGCGAACCCCCTAGATCTCTCTTTTCATCTTGAAACAATTGAATTACTTTAGCTACTTAAATTTTCCTTAAATCTCCCATCTGAAGTGCATTACTAGGTAATGTGCTTGTCAGTCTGAAATCTTCATGTTTATTTACTGGGATTTCCTCCTGCTTTGTCTGCCTTTGTACACAGCTTGTCCTAGGTCTATGTGGTTTGGGGGTGTGGCACCCCAGCAGCTGTGGGAAAAGTGGTTGCTTGTAGAGTCTTGTTAACACAACCAGAACTCATGGCTGGCCTCCAAGGTGACAGTCTAGTTGTTTGGGAAGTCATATGACAGAAAACTGGTCAGTGCAATTGCCATGCCCTGCACTGAAGTGTCCACCTGCTTTTAGAAAGGATCAGGCTGGAATCCTTTCTGACAACCTGAAGTGTTGACTTCAGGTTCTGGATAGCTGCTTCAACTTGGTGTATGTGCACATAGACTATCTCCAGATCATCGGAGAACATCCACAAGGCACCCTTGAGGTTATAAGAGCCACTTTCTCACACTGAGGCACTTTGTTGAAAATTAACAGTTCAGATGCTGGTCTTTGCTAGTGTTTTCCAGCTTTTCTTTTAAGTCAGAGAACTATTAATTCAAAGATAATATTCATCTCACATCCAATATATCAAACAAATGGATTTTAAGTCTCATCCCTCTAGGCCCAGCCTTTGCTTGGTGTTGAGTCTCCTAAGCCCTTTGAGGCTCCACAGGGCACAATCTTAAGTCCATGCAAAGACAGACCTGCAGGGTATCTATCTGTTGGCCCACCACATTCCTAGATCTAAGATCTCATGTTGCTCTCGCTGGATATCCTGAACACTCAGTCACATTTTCTTCATAAGTCTCTGTTTTTCAGAGTGACAGACAAATCATGTGGGTGCAAGACTCAGACACTGCAGTTATCACTGTGATTTGGCTGTATAATATGACTTTAAGCATGTTATTCAGTTTCTTGTTTCTACCCTGAGTGTAGATAGGAAAGCAAGCAATGCCTTGAGATATATGAAGACAGTGTCACTGAGACTGAACTGAAATGAGTTGTTGCTCTCTGACACATCTCAGTAGAAAGAAGATTTCAAGATGGAATGGGCCAGCTCTCTGCTCTGTTTGCTTACCACCAGGCCTCATCCTAACTCCAGGGTATCAGTGTATACAGAAGAGTGTCTGTGGCTGACTATCCCCTAAGGGAACTCCAGTCAGCCTTAAGTCTGCCCCTAAAGGCATCACACATACTTAATTTGATGGCATATAAGAGGGCCAGTTAGGAGCAAGAGAGATACCTTTGCTTATCCAGCCCAACTCTTCATTTCATAATACCTTGGTGGTGGGATTATCTGCACCTGAAAATCAGCAAATTTCACACATCAGGGTTTTCCTGGGGATGGTGCTTTACCAGTGGACCTTTGGGGAGAAGGACTGGAATTACAGATACGGACTCACTGAACATTTTAAGCTTCATTTTCTCATCTATTCAATATGGAAGATAGCATTCACTCTGCCTGCTCACAGACTTGTTGAGGCTTTCAGATGGACTCCAAACATTGCAGTTTATTGGAAATCATTAGTAGTAAAATGGCATAAACTCTACCTTCTACTTTGGAGAAATGGTAGACTCATATCTCAAACCTTATTTATGTTTGATAGTTATTTACTCAGTTACAATCCTCCTTTCTATGGACCTAGACTCTGAATGATGTCACCTGGGGCCTCCATAGATATTGATTAAAAGTATCTTCATGGGATGGGAATGCCTGGAGAGATGGCTCAATGTTTAAAAGCCTGATGGCCAGGGTTTGATTCCCCAGTACCCACGTAAAGCATGAGTCTGAAGTACGTTTGCAATGACAGGGGCCCTGTCATTCAAAACATTTTTGAAAATATCTTCATAAATGTCACAAAAAGACATATATGAACCTTGTTTATTGAACCAGACATGAGGTTTTCTACTTTGGATGTTCTCTTGAAGACAGGGTCTCTAGCCTCACCACTCTAAATAATAAAGAAATAATAAAGTAAGGCAGCGGATTTAGAAGTGGAGCTGTCCTGGTGTTCCTGCTCTGTCACTCCTTGCCTTTATGCAAGCTTCTCCTCTGCCCAAAGCCTCGTTTCTTCATCCAGAACATGGACTGATAATAGTCTCTTTCCAGAGTCCAGTTAATGCCCAGTCCTTGGCCTTTTTAAAGAATGAATGAGTTGAATGTGCCTTGGCCTAAGTTCAAATGGTGACTTCAGCAGAGATCTTGACCACTGATGCCAGTGTGGTGAAGCTGGAGCCAGAGTGGCCAAGACTCGTGCACAGTGTGGGGAGCCTACCTGGGTTTGTGAGAAGTCAAGTTGACATTCACAGGAAGGGAGTGGTGGGGGGACATCACTGTAGCATCATGTCTGGTGTGATTTGTAATTCCATGTTGTGAAACATTTTGGGTCAAGGTCTTCTTCCCCAACCTAGTGTGTCACTAGAGAATATTCTGGAAGAGTAGAGCTTTGTTCCTCTCACCTCTGAAATACTAGCTGTGTTTAACACAGCATCTGAGGTGAAGGAACCTTCTAGATACAAACCTCACACACATGTTACTGTGGTCATCCTGACACAAGAAAACCCCTAGCAGTAGGCATGCAAAGTCATGGAGAATGTCAGAAAAAAGGGCCATCATGTACTTTTTTTTTTCAAAATATAGATTCCAAAAAATAAAAGTAAAAAATAAAAATATAGATTCCAGGGCAGTAGCGTACCAAAGGCAGGTGGTAGGGAGCCAGAGCGGGCAGATTGTCAGAAGAGAACTGGAAGATGCTTATAAACCTGACAGAGAGCTAGCCAGACTTCATTCTAATCATTTTCGGTAATAAAATATCCCCCTGAAAAATGTATCCTGTTGATGCAAAAGCTAAACAACTGCTTGAGGTCCTGTTGAGTTTTAGTAGTACATAGTTCAGCTCCAAAGAACAGCTTTGGTTACTTGTCTTTGAATCCACATAAATTCACGTGCTGACTGAGTGGCCCCAGCACACATCATCCAGAGCTGGGCACAGTGTGTCTCCACTTCTGAGGCTCTGTAGTAGCCACTTTAGCAGACACTTTAGGAGGAGTAAATTACAATATCCCCATGATTATGCAGCCCAAGGAATCCACCTTGAGTGACTTTACTGCCATCAAGGTATGTAACAACCAAGATAGAGCATGCATTACGGGGGAGATGAAATATTTTTCCTTAGTAAATACAGATTTTAGTTAAATATGAAAGGTATTGGTTTAATCTTGTGGTTGTTGTGGAGAGCAGGGGTGATGTGACAGGCTCAGCAGTCTGGGGTTACTTCAGCATAAGGGTTACCTTGATGAATAGATTTCCATGTTGAGATGTCTTACTATGGGAAATTGCTCCTGCTTTCTTCTCAGCTTTTCTTTCTGAAGGTGTTCCCTAAATCAGAGTCCCTATTTTGTAAGCCAGGTGTGTCATAAAAAGTACCCTTGAAACCAATGTAGTCCTAGATTCAACCCACCACTTGGACACTCACAAACTAGGGGGCTGGAATGTGTTTGTTCTCTACTTTCTGTTTTGAAAAATGAAAGTCCTGACAGAACTTCTGGAAGAGTTGTAGGCAGGCACCTTAACCACTGAGCATGCCTCCAGCGCATGAGTAGTAATGATAGAACGAGAGGCAGTTAGAAAGTGTGTGTTAGTGCCTCACATAGCAGATGCTTGATGAAGAGAGGATGCCCTCTCTTCTCCTTCCTGCACTGATGTGTGCTTTCCAAGTCAAGAAAGATGTCCCTATGGAATGATGGCAAGTGGAAGGCCAGATCCATGCCATGTCTGCCACAGTTGACACACATGCTGCTTATAACATGACCTAGCACCCTGGAACTCTGTAGACTCCCCCAAATATTCCACCAAGGGAGAGAGCCCACCCATCCTGGGAAGTATCAAGAACAAGGGAGATCCTTGGCCTCCAGTGCTGGGAGGCTCCTGTCCAGCTGATGACAGTGATTCCCCACAAGGAGAGGGAAGGGTGTGGAGGAGTGTAGTTGCACAGGATGCTAGGAGCCTCACAGACAAGGTGTCTATGTACAGGGTGCTGACTCACAGCCTTCCTGGGTCTTTCAGTCACATTCGGTTTGGATCTCACATTGGTGGCACACTGCATAGGACCAGATAAAGGCCATTCTGCTTTCAGCTTGTCTTGCAGGAGTTGCATGAGGACTGAGTTACATAAGCTATGTCAAAGAACTCAACACCTTAAAGCAGTTACATGTGGCCTCTATTGTCATAGCCGGGCTCCATCACTGATGTCCCCAGACCAGCTGTTCTCCATCTGTTTTCATTTACTTATGTATTTTTTTGCCTGCTCCATTCTCTGTAAGGATCTTGGCATAAGGTATATGCTGTACTTGTCTTCCTCCTTGAGCTGAGCCCCAGGCCCGCTCATCTCAGTGTTAGTTCAAGCTGGGGCTCATGAGCCCCTAGCAGTCAGTTACCCATGTGCTCACATGCCCTCTGCCTCTAGCTCGTGTGCCTCTAAGAGATTCCTAGCAAACCTGACAGCCTTTTTAATGTTCTACTTACTACCATCGTGTTGCATTGCTCTAGGATATTTAGAATGCTTGACAAAAGTAAAAATCTTCAAAGTGTGTTACCTGCACTTGTATTCTTATCATGGATGGAAAAACAGAAACCTACATAACATGTCCACTGACTCTCAGATCTAGGTGGCAGAGCAGGCATCGAACCTAGTCAGACTGGCCCAGGGCCCAAAGGTTAGCCTTCCAGATAGATGCACAGTAACATGAACTATTAAGCCTGAGCCTTGGTGCATACCCTTTGAGGAAAGGAGCCCAGGAATTGATACTACATGTTCCTGGTGATCCCATTGTGGTTAGGTAAACTACATTGTGTCTTCAGGGTGGCAGTTTCTAGCCTAAAAAGCAATCTCTCTTTGTTTAATACTTGAAGGCATTTTCTTCTCCTTCCTCCAATTTGACTGGCTATTTAATTGCTGCCTGGCTTTGAAGGCTCCTCTGATCTTGTCTGGTTTGTGCATGGTCAGACCCCCTTCCTCTTCTTCATTGACCTCAGTCTCTGTGCCCTTTGAAGGTGAGGACCTTGCCACTGGAATAATGTTGTGTCCTCAGATCCTGTCTGTCCCTAACACATGGCCAGCACACATTTATTGAAGGAATTAGGAATGCATTTTCTGTGTGTGTTGACGAGCATTATTTAAATGAGGTAGTGGTGGCATATTATGTAGTCAGAGAAGAAAGTGTGTATAAGACAAACATCCTGATGACTTCACAACCCTTCAGGTGCTCAGAGAGCCTACCTTCCGGAAAGTAGAGGCAGACTTGTGAATGAGAAGGTGGGTAAAAAGAGCCAGCAGAATAGGTTGGGTCTCAGCCTCCCTATTCTAATCCTTGCTTCTACTCAGCCACAAGGTTCTCCCATTACAGACAGGGTCTCTAGCTCCATTCCTGAACTGGCACTTCTGCCCATGCCCAGGAGGTATGATGAGAGCTGTGGAGTGACCATAGGGACTGAGCCAGCTCTGACTCAAGTGGCTGTAACTTTCACTCCACTGGCAACCCATGCTCTACTTCCAAATCCAGAGTGGGAAGGAGTTCTCTGGGCTGAGGATCCGCAGCTATGATCAATGTGTGATCTGGTTCTCCAAGAGCATTCCAATTTGTATTCTTCATCCCCTGTATTTTTTTAATATTTATTGTCCATAATGAGTTACATTATTTAGTGGGCAAGTGACCTATAACCACAGTCATTCAATCAACACAGGATAGGCCATTGAGACAGAAACCAAGGATTTTCGACACAAGGACCTCTAAGCTCGCAACATTAAAGCAGCCTTATTACTCATCCCCTGTATTTTAAAGTATGCTTATACTTGATTTTTTATTTTGAAAGGTGAGAATAAGTTTCAGTATGTAAGCAGTTACCTAGGCCAACTGATTCATATTGAAAATGGCTAAATTAACAGATTAATTCTCACCTTCTAAATGCATTAACAGGGGATTTTAGCCAGTAAGTTTGATTGATGTCAAACTCCCCCTTTTAGAATGTCTGTTCCCTTGTATTCATAAGGTTTGCCAATGTAACAAAAGAAACTTAATATTTTTAAATATTTAATGACTTTGTGCATCTGGCTTTCCATGTGTCCTGGAGAATCAAACTTTACAAGCAACACTTCTAACCACTGAGCAATCTCTCAGCCCTTGGTATTTCTATTTTTCTTTGCAAGTACATTGAGTCAATTGATGAGGAGAAAAATTAACTCTAAATGAGCTAGTATTTCTCATGCATTTTCAAATGCCATATAATAATTTTATAGTAGTCTCCAAGGAAGAAAGAAAATAGAGTGGTAAGAAGTATAAAATATATTATTTGATGAAACTTGCATAAAGTCATTATACCATGTAATATTTATCTCTTAAAGTTCAAGCTCTTAAAAATAAAATTAAAGTTTTAAAGAAAAGTAAGTGAACTTTCCTGATGGAAGAAGACTGTGCCTATGATGATTTGTGCTTCCCAAAGTGACATGTAGCTTACAGCACTGAGCTGCAGATTTGCCCTTTACAAGGTGTCCTCCAGACGCCCCACATGTCCAAATATCCACCTGTGCTGGGACCTTGCAAAACAGCCGGTGGTGAGGCAGTTCTAGTCAGTCAAGAAGCTCCAGTTTATTTGCTTTACAAAGTCTAGTGACACCAAGTTGGCTGGAGACTGTGGTATTAATCATTTCCTCTCTGTAGTTTGTCAGCTTGCAAACAGGCTGAGGGAGTGTCCATCCTGCACTCTCCAGTCCTTGTGCCTCTACTGAGCTTGTCCAAGTTCACAGGAGCTGAGTAGATACAAAGACTCTTGGCCGAACAAGGGCACACTTTCAAGTAACTCCTGCTGAAGAAGGTAGGAAACTGTGCTCCTTATTCGAACAGCCGGAATAATGATTTTGTTTGGAAATATAGGCTTAGAAAATATGTTAGAAGAAAGATGACAGGAAAGCCTTCAGAATGGGCACTACCAGGGGCAAGGATGACAGCGGGGGGGGGGGGAGGATGAGTGGGGAATACGCTCCAAGTCCATTATGTGCACACATGACAGTGTCACAACCAGGCCCAGTGTTCTGTGTAATTAATTTGCACCAAAAGATGCTTCTGCTAAATGCCACAGAAGGAGAAAAAGAAGAATTCATTGTCGAGTTAAGCCGCTTCCTTCCCCAGCAGATTCTGTATATAACTGTCTTGCAGGAGTTGATCAGTAAGACTTTTTAAAGGAACACTGTGGTGCGGAAAATCTATGCTTATACATAGATGAACACAGATTTTAAGCAATCATATCATTGATAAACTATATGTTCTACTTGTTTTTTGATTCTTTAGAGCAAAGCTAAATTTTAAAGCATTTATTCATTAAATATTTATGTGTGATCAATATAAATACTAAGATTGGACATAAATGAATATTCCATGAGAGTTTTTCAAACCCTACTTTTACTATTTGCCTAAAATGTGTAGCTTGTTTTCTATCAGCGTTGTAATCTAGCATGGAAATCCTATCGGTGGCCCTTTCTCTAGAGAACAGCATAAGTCACACAAATTATTTGGCCTTTTTTTCAGACAGGGCATGTGGCAGAAAAATTTGGGACTCTGGACCCAGATTTGGGTTTGAATTCTGATTCCCTTACTATCTATCTGATGTAAAATAAGTTCTTTTACCTTTTCAAGTCCTGGCTTTCTTATCTGTATTATAAAAGTAACAGTGTCTGTCATAAGCTTACTCACAAGGGCAGAAGGAATGTGTAGACAATTCCCTTTATTCCATAGAATCTGAGTGCACACTAGCTCTTATTTCTAAGATGAGAAGCACCCGACATAGCGGACAACATGGCTTTCTCCCATGCTGAGCCAATGTCTCCATCACTTAGGTTAACACCATCATGTTTTCAGTCCAGCAGCACAAGTATGATGGAAGACAGGGACTCTTCACCATGACTGAACCTGCCAACATATCCATTTACTAACCCTCGGCTCAACTCCTTTGACCATTCTAAAGTCCCTGTCTCTCCCCTGCTTGCTTCTCTACCACCTTACACTTTGAAGATTGCTGGGCCAGGATATCAGCTTGTGTACATAACTAAACTATTTGCACTAAGAGGCAGTCAATAAGGATTGTTAAAGTTGGCATCCTAAGTGTTCCCTAAAGGCCGTAAGTTAAGAACTCAGTCCCCAGAGAAGCCTGTTGGTCAGGAATGGAAGCTTCTGAAGGTGGAGCCTAGAGCAAGGTCATTGAAGGAGCTTCCTTCCATTTTCTGTTTTGCTCCCTGACCATGAAGATTTAGATGTGCATCTGTCTTTCCACAGGCCCAAAAGCAAATGGGCCAGTTGATCTTGCAGTTGAACTTCCAAAACCATGAGCCAAAATAAGCCTTTTTGCTTCATAAATTGATTAACTCTAGTGTTTTGTTATAGTGACAGAAGAGTAAGCAAGGTCTTAGGGAGAGTTTCAGTGTTCTCAACCAAAGACCGCATTGGCCTGGTATCATTTCCAGGCTCAGGCCTTCTTTCTTCAAGTGTGCATTTAGGACTTGTATACAAAATGAGAATTAATTACACATTATTTAAGGTGTTTACACACACTTGAAGACAAAATGCTGCCAAATTTTCTGGCTTCTTCTTGACAAAGAAGGGTAGAGTATGACGTGATGTTTCTGGTAAATATAAAACTTATTGTTTGAAATCCATAAGCTTAAAATGGAAAGCCACTGTTTTATCCATTAAATTTTATTGCCTTTAAATTTTGCCTTTAAATTTTATGGACTTAAGAAATTATAGCTCATTATATAGTTGCCAACAGATATTTCCTATTTGTATATCTTTTTATAAAAGACAATTTTCAAAAGATGCTTGAAAAAAAATTGTCCAAAGCAAATGTTCTTCTCTTCCATGATCTCTGTGTTTTGGTTTTGCTAAACATCGTACAAATGGATGCCTTCTGGACTAAGCACTTTGACCCACTGAAAGCTAGGCTTGCAGAGATTGCTTAATATTTACCAAGTGCCCCTAAGGCTTTAGGCACAATCGGTCCAGCCTGGAACCCTGTATTTGGCATGAATTGAGTTATACCTGATTTATTCTTGGATGAGGGGAGTATTGGAAACATTAAGAACGGAGTTAGTTAATGAGCTCTCTGCAGAAGCCTTTAAGAGTCCTGGGGACATGTTTGCAATGGTAATTTCCTGTGGTGTCTTTGGATTCTGAAAGTTCTGCCACTGCCTCTCATTGGATGTAATTCTTGAGCAACTCAAGACTGAAGTTGGCTTTCGGCATGTTTGCCCCCACGAAACAGGGTTTGCTAAACCTTGATTTATTTCTCATCACCATAATACTTCAAAGATCCCTTCCAAGAACCAATGCACATGAATTGTCCTAAGAATTAAGAAATTATCCTAACCAGAGGAAATAAAACAGCTTTTCTTTTAATTTCCTCACAACCCCCCAATAACTCCTTTAATCCCAGTTTACCCACTGTAGGTCCAATTTCGGAGTCTAAATGTTGCATTCATCTTATTCCAAGAAGGCCTCTGAAGTGTTCAAATTGAGGGCGGTTTCTGAAGGTCAGACCCCCATGCCCATGTCAGATGGTCTCTGCCTCACCTCTCTCCTCTAGCACCGTGGCCTTTGGTGAAGAGGATGACCTTACTGCATACCCAGCATAGGTTGAAGCAGGCAATGATAACAACTAGCTTTTATGGAGCTGCGAGGATTACAATCATCCACTCGTTATACAGTTCTACTCAAGGGCCAGCTTTGTGTCTGGTATTGAACTAGACACTGGGCAGCAGCGATGAACCAGAAACATACTGCTTGCAGGACCTTGGTCACATCTAGGATATTGCAGAAAACAAAGTGAGGCCCAGATGGTTGTCCTGCAAGACTTGGGCTACAAAGGACAGAAAGGATGATGGTGACTCTTTTCTAAAGCTAGGACTTTTATCGTGTGTATGTGCATGTGAAACTTGGCGTATGTGTCACCCAGTGATGGAATAGACGGGCAGCACCAGATTAATGATGAAAATGGTTCTACCCAGTAATTAATAGCAGTTATGAATTACCAGGTGTTTCTTACATGACAATCAAAGATTTAGGAGGTCCCTTTACGTGAGCACACACACACACACACACACACACACACACACACACACACACACACACCCAACACTGGCAGATATAGTTTGTTTTGTTCACACATTAAAAAAATATATTTGTTATCAACATTATCATACAAATCCAGGGTTTAAGGTTTTTTCTTTAAAAATTCTGCACATTTGGCATTCCTCCACCCAGATTTCTCCATAGCAACCACTCACTGGAACTGTAAGAACCAATTCAATGGTTGTCAACCTTGGCTGTAAATAAAATCACACGAGGCACTTTTTCAGAAATCCTGATATCCAAGACCATGGCAGACCAACTAGAGCCCATTCCCAGAAGCACCAATAGCAGCAACTGTCAGCGAGTGCATATTCTGAGCAGGAATCTACTACCAAGGAAAGACAGATAATAAATAAAATATATTCAAGTGGAGGGTGCATGACATGTATTCAAATAAACAACCAAATGACATTTAAAGGACACACGATTCCAAGTGCAAGCTCTGTCAGACTGTGTGGTTCTTACCTGTTACTGCAGATTACCTGGGGCTTGAAAACTCCTGATGGCCAGTTCACTGTCCTAAACAATTGAGCTGAAACTGGGTAGGAGGAAAGGAACTCAGGCATTGGTATTTTAAAGATTCTGCATGACTTCCTAGTGTGCAGGAAGGATGGTGAAACAAGGATCCAGAGCAGTGCCTTACAGACTTGACCATGAGTACCCATTGCCTAGAGACCATTTTACAGCAGAGCTCTTGACAAGCAGGTCTGCACATCAGGATCCTGATGCTGCTACTGGCACAGAACTCTCTGGAAAGTAGGTCTGGTGCACATCGGTCTGAGCAGCGTCCCTGTTAGAAATGAACCTAGGGACCTCAGAGAAAAACCACACCATCCTAAGTGTATCTGCAAGACAATGTTTCCTTCTGCAGAAGATGCAGAGCTTGTAAGGAGTTCAGGGGATCAAGCATGCCAACAGGAGGTCTGCTGACATGTTTATCTCTTATCACGAGGGTCCTGTGTCTGCTTGACCTCATACTCTTATACAATTTTCTAAAATATAAAAACAGGACAGTTTCTAGGGGAAACCTAAAGAAAGATTTAGGGACCTTACCAAATGTCTAAATAGAATCTCTGGTCTCAAGGATTGGTGACTCTTCTGGTTTCAAGGACATTGACTCAGGAAGGGGCCTTCCCACAGAATCCTTCCAGAATTGAGTTTCTCTATCTTTTTACCTCTTTGGCAAAAAATATAGCCTCCCCCATCTCTCATTCCTCACATCCCTGACGATAAAATGGGCATGACAAATTCCATCCTTGAAGTGATGTTAGAGGCACCTGCAATAATAAAAATGATCCACTATATCACTGAAGCTTAGAAAAGAGCGATGTGATGACGGCAGGAAGGAGGGATGGGAGCCTATCCTTGGGACTTGGATCTTCACAAAGAACCACTATCTATAGTGATCTTCATAGTGTGTGGTTGTGTCTGCTGATAGTCCTTAAAATGTACTTTTCACTTCAATTTTTTCTGCTTCTATGCAAAATTGCTGCTAATTCACAAGTTGTAAGAATTGGCAAGTTCAAGTTTGCATTCTCTGTTCCTATACCCTCCAGAGACACCAGCAGGCTATGAAGAGGCTGGGAGAGAGCAGGAGGAATAGGACAGGAAAGCCAAAGTCATGCCAAAGGCTGTGGCTGCTCCTTGTCCACGGGCAAGAAATAAATCCCAACTGAAAAAGAAGCC
Organism: Zapus hudsonius; assembly: GCA_004024765.1. Lineage (NCBI taxonomy): Eukaryota > Metazoa > Chordata > Mammalia > Rodentia > Dipodidae > Zapus > Zapus hudsonius. Next base: position 72,264 of record PVHP010003503.1, read on the forward strand.
TTTAAAATGGAAATATTTGCCAGTTCTGTATCATGTCACTGTCAATGTTTCCAGTACCAGAAAATCATAGAAGTAGAGGAAGCTTATAGAAAAGTGAAGTTATGAAACAAATGAGGAAATCGTCTACTTTTCTACCTTAGAATGTACAGTGGTTTTCTTTGGCATGTTTCCATGGAGAGGTGGCGATCTGTGACTCTTCTCCTTGTGTTGGGCAGACTTGTGACCTCATCAAGCAACAGGGGACACACAGCACAGCCAATCGTAGGGGCCTGGTACACTGAAAACCGTGGAGTATTCATTCTTTGGAACACTTGCTTTGGGAAGCTGAGCTTATCACCCAAGTCCCAGAGACCTCGAAGCTGCCATGCTGGAGAGATCACATCTGGATACTCAGAAAAATGATTCCAGCTGAGCTCGACCTTCTCTTCATCCCTGCCACAGTGTTTTATGAGGAAATAGAGCTGCCCTAAGCTTTCAAGCTGGCCCGCCTACCAGAGGATCACTCAATGGCATCAGAGAACACTGTATAAGCAGAAGACCACCCCAACAGAAAGTGATGAGGTGTGATGATAAAAGTGGCTCTTTTTAGCCACTCAATTTTGGAGGCCCTGCTTCACAGGAATAAATGGTTCTGGAACAAGAATCATAGTCGTCCTTCCAACTGAAGAGACTTCAATTGTATGTGTGCATCAAGGAAGGTGGGAGATCACACAGAACATTTAGGAGAGAGGGGGCTGAGTTTGTGTGTGGATGACAATTCTTCCTTAATTAACCTAAACAATACCTTGATCTCAATAAAACAGTAAGGAAACTTTTTGGAAGAAAGACTGGTTGAGTGACTTCTGATATGCTTGGAGAAAAATAAACATGTGTGAATTGATAGGAGAACATTGGTGGAAAGAGATCCAGAGAGGAGGGCTCGGTCTTACTAAGGTGTTCAAGGACTGCAAAAAACTCATGCTAGTGTAAGACTAGGTGTACACACACATACACACACACAGAGAGAGAGAGAGAGAGAGAGAGAGAGAGAGAGAGAGAGAGAGAAGATCACAAGGGCCTGTGATTTTTGTAAATATTTAAGGAACTTGCTATATGAAAATGACTACATTCAGAGCAAGAGAAAATGATAGATTATGCTTTAATTCATGTTGGGTTAACAGGCTGTTTGGAGGGGAAAAAACAAAGTAAAATAGATAGCCACTGCATACATAGGCCAAAAGAAATTCCAAATAAATCAGATTCCAACATAAAAACAAACCATTAAATGCCAAACACATTTTTAAAAATAACCCTGAGTGTATAAGGGCTTTCTAAGCAAGACAAAAAAAAATCTTCAAAAAATTTACATAAAGGGCAGATATGTGAGACTAAATAATAAACCTTTATGACAAAAAGTTCCACCAACAAAGTCAAATTAACACCACCCAGGGAAATATATTGGTAACAAATAACCATCAGAGATGCATTTAATTATATGTCAAGAACACTTATGAATCAGTGTCATGCTTTGATCCAGGTGTCCCCCATAAACAGATGTGTTCTGAATGCTCGATTCACAGCTGATGGCAGTTTTGGAATTAGAACTTTCTTGGAAGTATATTGTTAGAGTGGGCTTATGGGAATTATAGCCAAGTTCCCCTTGCCAGTTTTTGGCACACTCTCCTGCTGCTGTTGTCCACCCTGATTTTGGCCAGGAGGTGATGCCCACCCCTCTGCTCAGGCCATCATTTTCCCTGCCATCATGGAGCTTCTCTGCATTGTCTCTAAGCCAAAATAAACCCATTCCTCCACAAGCTGCTTTGGTTGGGTTCTTTGTGTGTAGCAAGAAGAAGCTGACTAGAACCATTTTGGTACCAGAAGTGGGATCTGTCGTAGCTGCTAGAACCCTGGTGCTGTGGGTTTTGGCCTATTGGAACTTATTTGGAAAGTGGAAGGATTTGAAACTTTAGCCTAAGAGATGCCTTGCAGTGCTCTAAGTACAGCTTCATGGACCATTCTGGTCAGAGTTTGGAAAGACCTGAATGCAGTGAGAACTATGGACTGTAAGGTTTGGCTTACCAAGGTGAGAAAAAAACTTTGTCAGGACTGGTCTAGAAGCAGTGAGAGACTTCCTGCGTTCTGCCTGCCTGTGTCCAGAGAACCTGTGCAGGGTTGCTTTGTGTAGAAATAGACTGTTGTGAACAGATGGAGATGACATAGAAAGAAAGGAAATATTTGGGTCAAAACGGCTGCCTGTTCAGCTGCAATTGTAGAGAGATTACAACCATTGGGATTGGGCCAGGTGATCTGCATTGGGACAGCAGGAAGAATGTGCACTCTTGAAGGGGCTTAAATGCTAAAAGGAGGTTTCCTGTTCTTCAAAGTCGGCTTTGTTCTCCCCTGGATTAACAAATTGGTGGCTGACCTTGTTCTATGGACTATAACAAATGCAGGAGAGAGGGTCATTGGATTTGCAACACGGTTTTGGTTTTATTTGGAAGTGGCCATCAGCAGTGTGCAGCAAGTGTGTTGGATTGTCTGCATGGAGCCCTGATGGAACCATGAGGATGGACTGTGGGTTGCAGTGGAGACCCAGTGAAATGCCAGGACTATGGGATGGCTGCCAAGGAGAGCTGCCAGTACTTGATGAAATTTTCTGGGACTGGGAGTAGCAGAGCTGGAGGGGTGGAACTTCAGGAGACTGGTTACTGGTTAAATTATACTTCGGGTTAGAGTTTGATGTTTGCCCTATTTGCTTTAAATCTCGTATTGGTTCAATCTGTTTTTGCCATGTCCAATGCTATCTTTTGCAGTGTGAATGTTCTGTGCCATTGTGGGGGTTTTTTTTTTTGTTGTTGTTGTTCTTGTTTTTTGTTTTTTTGTTTTAAGGCTCAGTTAAAGATCATAGATTATGGGAATGTTTGAATGTCATTGGGATGCATAAAATATTGTGGAAAATTTTAAAGTTGAGCTGAATGCATTGTATTTTACATCATGAATAATTATTAGTTTTGGGGGGCCAGGGGCAGACTGTGATGGTTTGATCCAGGTGTCCCCCACAAATGAATTGTTCTGAATGCTCAATCCCCAGCTGATGGCAGTTTTGGAACTTTGTTGGAGCTGTGTTGTTGGGGGAGGGCTTATGGGGGTTATAGCCAGCTTCCCCTTGCTAGTTTCTGGCACACTTTCCTGTTGCTGTTGTTCACCCTGATGTTGACCAGGAGGTGATGTCCAGCCCTCTGCTCATTCCATCATTTTTTCTGCCATCGTGGAGCTTCCATGCAAGTCCATAAGCCAAAATAAACCTATTCCTCCACAAGCTGCTTTTGGTTGGGTTCTTTGTGTGCAGCAACATGAAGTTGACTACAACAATCAGTAAGCTAAGAGACCAATAGTACAAGTAGTAAGAGGTACAAACTATACATTTATCCATCAGATATGTACTGAGTCCCCTCCAGGAGCCAGGCATGGTTCTCAGATGCAAGGTGCAGCAGTGAGTGTGGCTGCATCCCCTGGAGCTGCCACATTGAGACAGATGCTAATAGCAGAAAGGAAATGGTTAGCGTGTCCTATCTCCAGGGGTGGTAAGTCCTGCAGAGGAAGCTGATACAAGGTGTGTGACAGGGAGCTGGACGTGGATGTGGATGTAGAAGTCCTCAGAGAAATAAAAAGGGATGGCAGAAATGTCTGAACAGAGGCACACAGTTAAAACACCTCCAGTGAAGGAAACAATTCTCTCAGTGAAGAGACAGTCCACAGATTGTACAGATAACTAGGATCTCTAAAGATCTCCCAGAATTAAATACCACTCCCTGGAGAATCTCCAATCAATAAATGAGCTAATGAATGAAACAGAGTTTCAAGGGGCCAGACACCTCCCTCCAAAGCCTTAGGTTCAAGGTGACTTTGTCTCCAGTGGGCCTCAAGGCAGCACCAAAGAGAATTATTCTGGAGCCTAAAGTCAATTTGCCTTGCTGGGCTTGGAACATGCTGAGTGTTTTTCACTCTTTCCTTCTTTCCTGTCATCCTTATGGAATGAGACTGTCTGTCCTATGTCTGCTCTACTGTGGATTTTGGAAGCACATAACTTGTCTAGTTTTACAGGTTGACAGCTGGAGAGGAATTCTGTCTCCAGATGAAGCATACCTCATCTCACACATACCTTATTTCGACAAAACTCCTGTTGTACTTGAAAAGTGCTGAGGTTATAGAAACTCCCCCATCTTCAAGCTCTTCCTACTGGGAGGCAGCACACCTTGCACCTATTCTTTCTCCCTCTGGGTAGATGAGCTAAGCCACATTCCCTGCTGCCTGACCCAGGGGGCTGTGCTCTTTGGTGTGGCCAGGAAGAAGAGGAGGGGCTGTGGCTCTACTGGTTCATCTTGGTCACTCACCTGCCTCGTCTCCTGCCCTCATTCCTAATGCCTTGGTGTCTGTTTCTTCAGAACAAGGGCACAACACAGCTGTCACACCTAGGAAATTCACCCTGATACATACAATTATCAGGGGGCCCTTGCGGACTAATTTTGATCATTGTTGTATAATGTCCTTGGCAGCAATGCTTTTCCCAACCAGGATCCATTCCAAGGCATCAGGCTGTTAAGTCTCATTAATCTTTCTCATTGGGAAACAGCTCTTCAGTTTCCTAGGTTTCATGACCATGGCATTTTTGAGGGTATAGGCCGCTTATTTTAAAGACGACCCCGAGTTTAGATTTCTGATATTTCTTTGGTGTTGAAGTCAGGTAATATGCCTTTGGAAGGAACAGACCAGGCACGAGCTATCCTTCTTGCCTGGCAGGAGGTACACAGGTCACTTTCCTCCATTATTGGTGATGTTAGCTTTGGTCCCCTGCTGTCTACCAGATTTCCCACTGTAAAGTTGCTATTTTCCTCTTTGTAACTACCATACATTTATTACTGAGTAATAAATACAGTTAGATGATGCAAATATAAATTTGCTTTTGTACATATGTGTAGGGTGTGTGGGGATGAGGTAGAGTGTGATTTGATGTATATGAGGCCTATGCATGTGTGTACAGTGGCATGCACCTGTGTGCAGGTCAGGGAAAACAGCAGGTGCCTCCTCTGTTGCTCATCCACATATTTTTTTGAGTCTCTCCCTCAACCTGGAGCTGCCATTTTTGGTCAGCAAGCCCCAGGACTTCTTTGGTCTCTGTCCCCCATAGGACTGAAAACAAGGCCACACCTAGCTTTTATGTGGATAATGGGGAATTGCGCTCACAGGTCTCAGGCCCTCGTGCTTAAGTGCTTAAGTGGGCATGTGATTGTATTGGGGATATTCCCTCAGCCCAGAGGGAATAATTTCTTGGTCATGCATGTGTGATGTGCATGTGTGTTATATGTGCCTGTTTATCTGTGGAGATACACTTGGGCATGTAAGTGTGGAAGCCAGAGGTCAGTGTTAGGTGCCTTCTTGAATTGCTCTCCACTAAAGTTTTTTTTTCTATTTTGGTGTGTGTCATGGTTTGATACAGGTGTCCCCCACAAACAATTGAATGTGTTCTGATAGATAGATCCTCAGCTGATGGCAGTTTGGGTTTTACAACCTCGATGAAGCTGTGTTGTTGGGGGTGGGCTTATGGGGGTTATAAGCCAGCTTCCCCTTGCTAGTATTTGGCACACCTTCCTGCCGCTGTTTGCAGTGCTGTGGCAGAGGTGATGTCCAGCCCTCTGCTCATGCCATCGTTTTCCCTGCCAGGATAGAGTCTCCCCT